>NDXZ01002238.1:0-21630 GCA_003055125.1 Paykullia maculata
GTGACTTTTTGGTGATATAGTCAACAAAGCGTCAATACTTTTTATTTTGCAAGTAAAAAATACCAAAAGTGTAGACTAAAGTTATTAAAGTTATTAAAGTTAAGTTAAAGTGAATCACTGGTTCCAATGTCTACATATGGTTCCAAAAGAACTACCTAGTCAGTAGTACCAATGTCAGTAGTGGATTTTCAATGACACGCACATGTTTAATGTCTATAGTTAAAAGCATTGGCTGGGGTATATTAAGTCACTAGTACTGGTGACTGTGTCAATAGTAAGTCAGTACAGTTTCAATATTGACATTTCCTGCAGGGTACTTACGATTAGAAACACGCAAACACAAAATAATAAGAACAAAATACTTACGAATAACCAACCAACATAAATAACTTAAAATGACAATAAGAATGAATGTAACCATCAACATTATTATTTTGACAACATTTGTTATCGTGATTGTAATGGGTGTAATAATGATAGTGATGATCGTTATCCTTAAGATCTTGTTTAAGACCATGACAATATTTAGTCCTTAGAATGATGATGATAAAAATGATAACAAAGTCATTTTAATACTTAGTTGTTTATAATAAATTATACATATCATTGCACACATACATATATGTTTCATCATTTGTGTAATTTTATGTGTGTACTTATGCACACACATATCGCACATCCAGTTCAAAAGTGACACAACTCAAAATTTTTAATTTTTCAGAAATCGAAATAAACTGTTTTTGACGTAAATAAAAATAGTTAAAAACAAAAACGTTGGACCATTGAATTCGAATTTAAACTATTTAGCACTTAGCGTAGGGATCTATTAATATTATATTTTCTGATACATCTTAAAATAAGTCACTTTTATGAGTTGCAACTTTATACCAATTGAAACATGAAGAAAGACATAACTGTTTTTTAGCAACAGTTAACAACAACAAAATACACTGATATTTTTCTTATAGATAAACAAGTGTATTGTGCATAGTTTAAGCATATAAGAGCGAAAAATTAAAATTTTTAGTTGTATCACTTTTGAACTGGGTGTGCGATATGTACATATTTCTAATTCTCTTTTCCTTCAACGCCATTTTGCCAGGCGGTTCTTAATTCTGGGAAATTTATATGTGCGAATGTGTTTTGTGTATCTAATAGGGTCATTTAAATACACACAACTGTCTTCTCTTTGTATGCATCGCAAGCAATTGTCATTAGTTTATGTTAAATATTTATACGAGTGTGTGTGTGTGGTTTATTTAAGTACCTAAATATTTGGTAAATGTTTCGTTTTGTCAAAGAATGCCTTAAGCGTTACAATTTAAATGCTAAAAAACTAGGATGTTCTTTTCTTGAAATATTAAGAACTTATTTTTTTTATTTTTGTCTGTCGTTCTTCGAAAGTAGATCTTAACAAATTCAGGGACTTTGGTTATGGAAAGGGTAATCAAATCAAGATGCCGTCGGTAGATTTCTTATATTAGCTTATAGAATTGGAATTAGATCTAAAAACGTGACCCTTGAATTCTAACAGTAGCCGCCCCTAACCACCTTCCTCTTTTCTGGGCCATATTTCTGAGTTTATTCCTTGTTGATTTAAAACGATTTGTTAAACGATTTTAAGCATTATTATTATTAGCATCATCTTAAGCAGCGGCTTACAAAAGTAAAAAAGTAGAATATTTCTATTTTATTGCAAAGACTTTAATTGTCATTTGCCCAAGTTAGCAAAAACATCCACTCTCACTTTACCCTTTTTGGTTTCTACATCAATCTTTTTGGTGTTTTTATATTTCTGTAGTCCAAAGTAAAATGCTGCTATCAGTACCTTAAACTGCACTGAGTCTGAAACTGATCAAGTTTCAGACACGGCTAAACAGAGATTATCAAGTGCAACTTAACCAGTTGCCTTTTCCTAGTCTGGTTTTTGAAAAGGTTCTCCTTAAAGAAGCAAGTGGTGGCTGTTGTTTTAATTCATAAACTAGTGACAGATTTTCTAATGGATAAAATAAGCTGCTGGAACAAACGCTTAAAGTACTTGATTATTCTCTGCCCTACTGCTATTTTAAAATTCACTACTCTTACTGGCCAGTACTGATGTAATAAACTTCATTTATTCATCTTGATTTTAACCAGGCAAATTCAACTGCCACTAGTAGTATACGGTGATATATAATGAAAACTCTCCCATTGCGGTTAAAGTTAGACGTTAACAAGGATGTGCCGTTGTGTGACGTTAAACTACGAAATGGAGAATTTAGTTCTAGTGCTTGTACATGTGCAAGTTAAAGATTTTAACTTAAATAATTTATTATACTTTAAATACTCCGCAAACAAATATTGAAAACTAGCGTTTTTTACGCCGGAAAATTGTCACTAACATAAAAACAAAAAACCCAGGCAGATTTCACACGTTAAATTCCAAATGAATCTTATTTTTTAGTTTGGTAAAACACTCGTACAACATGATTTTAAACAACGAAAAAATTGGAAATTTTTGGTTAAATAAAAGCAAACATTTGTACACACAAACATGTGAATATTGTTTAGTTTCCATTAGGCTTTTTAGATGAAAAATAAGAGGAAGGAAGAAAAATAAGTGTAATGTGCTGGTTTGTGTGTAGAAAAATATATAAAAAAATATTGGTATAAATATTCATATAGGGCTGTGATGGAAATATTTATTCATTTTTTATTTTATTTTGTTTTTAAAAATTGTTTTTATTTTATCGTAAGTATGTTTTTAAACCTTAAAGCTTTTGCTTATGCTTTTAAACTTTTAAGAGATATAAGTCTTACGTTATCGTTTAATATTTTGAAGTTATTAATTTTAAAATTAAATATATTTATCATTTGCTCAAGTTTTTTTCTAAATAGTAGCTCCTAAAGCAAATTTAACAAAAAAACTTTGAGGACTTTTAATGTAAGATTATTACCCAATTCTGAACCTGTTGATATATATTCAAGGTTGTGTGAAATACAACTATGCAAGATGAACATATATACCCTGTTGTAAGTTTGCTTTTTAAAATAACAATCTGCTTCTTTCCAAAAGCTGATATTCACCATAAATTAGCATCCTATTCATATGGCATTCAACAAACAGGAATACAAAATTAATACAAAGATTTTAGTTAACTGTTTTTTAAAATAATTTCCCCTCTTAATACTAATACTTGATTAATACTTATTCTTAGTAAATAAAAACACAACATTAAGTAAAAATAAATGAAAATATAAAAAAAGCTCATCCATCTACTTAACTATTCCTGGTTCAATTTCAATTCATTTCATAAAAATAGAGAAAAATTTTGAACGTGTTATATCAATTGTTTCTATATAAAAAAAAAAATTCTAACAACATTTGTGCAACTATTGTAGATTGGCCATATATTTTCAATAACACATATGTTCCTTTAGGTTTTATCCCTAAATAGTAAATTAAATAAAACTAGTTTAAATTCAAAAACAATTTCACGTAATTTAAAGTTTTTCTTCCCTTAAAAAATTTAAATTTTTATTGAATTCTCAAGCTAAACGACGAAAGTTTTAATATGCTCTGAATTTTAATACACTTTTTAAGAACTTAAACGTAATAAAGCAAAAAAAAAAACGTAACGTTTGCAGTTAATAAAATAAAAAAAATAAAACAAAAAGGTAATAAGCGTGTTCTTGCATTTAAAAATTTACCTCACATATGTATGTACACAAATATGCACACATGTACAAAACTATGTTCGTGCATAAAAGTACAGTAGAGTGCAAAAATATGCGAAATTGTTTTACAAATGCAAGAACTTCAATTACATTTTTAATATTTAATAGGAGATAACTTAATGTGCCCTTGACCTTGTTGCATAGAATTAGTAAAGGTTTGTTACTTCGTTTGTAACTTCTGCGCTATTTAATTGCGACCTCGTTTAATCAAAACTTTAAAAATCCCTTTCGACTGCAAAGTCAACTAATAATAACTACCTGTCATTGTTGCAAAGACTTCTAATGTAGTTTAAAAATCAGAAAAACTTGCAAGAATTTGCTTTTTTATAATTGTCGAAATCAGTCCATATGCGACTGAAATATGAGCAAAAAAATCTCCCATGACTGTATTTAACAAAAAAATCGATTTGCTTTTAGCCGCAGACTCTTTCTGCATGTGTAAAAAGTATGTCCCAGAAACTATTTCTTAAAAATCCATTCAATCTATTAACAACTAGTAAAGTTGTAGGCAAAAAACTGTTTAGATAAATAATGTCTTATAAATAATTTAATTACTTTTAAAACTTATTTAATTATCAGTTATGGTTTCTATAGTTAGGACGTTAAAACTAACCCAAGAGGTAATAGGGAATATTTCTAAAGAAATTTGATTTTAAAAAATTATGTTTACCAACGAATTAATGTTCTCTAAGGTGCGTATTGGCCTGCCAATGTGATAGTTATAAACAAAAAACCTTAACTGCCTCTGCTAAAATTGTTAAAAAAAAACCAACTTTTATTAGTCCCAGAATACATTTTGGACCCTTTTTAGATTTGTTTCAAAAATATCTATCGGCTATTATTTTATAAATTTTAAAAATTAGTTTTAAAAAAGCATTTGTCTTTTAAAATACTTTTGCTAATATATTTTCTCACGAAATTCACTTTATGTTAACCTTAACAATTTATGTCATCCACTGTAGCTTAGACAATATAAATTTACATTTATATGAATTTTGCCGAAAAGTAAACATTGTTAGCAGCCAGGCCCGTCATGTACATTTGTACGTATGTTTGTGTTTATGTTATTTTGTCTATAACTACGTATGTGTGTAGATTTTTAACGAGTGTATGTGTTGTTGTTTTTTTTTCCAAAGCAAATAATCATACTAATTTCATATTGTTACCATTTTTGGTGTTTGTATTATTGTTGTTGCTTTTGGTTTTTTTTAAAACAATTTCTAACGGATTTTCGTTACTTTGCTTTTTTCGCAGTTATTTTTTCTATTTCCATTTCTGCCATTTTGTTTTTGGTTTTCGGTTACTCTATGTTTTTGTATGGCTGGTGTAAACAATAATTTCTTTGACGCGTTTAGATAAGCCACCACTACCACAGAAGTACATATGGATGCACATACACACATATAGAAATACATGAGTGTAAATTGTGATAGACGTATACATACATACATATGTATATATATATGTACATTTAACATTTTGAAACGATTCTGTATATTTGTCGTTGTATTTACGTATGTGTGAGTGTGTGTATTTAGTTTCATACAAATAGTACGCAGTTTTAATTAGCGTTTGCGAAATGTGACATTAGACCTGGTCACAGTCACACACACATATATTCATTTGTACATACAGAATCTACCGTTAACATATGCAAATAATTTTCAATATTATTTTTGTTTCTTTTTTTGTTCTGCACAATCGTGCGATAAAAGCTTTTGTTTTTGCTACATTTTTAATATCTGGTTACTTGTTTTAGCATTTTAAAATTAAGTTACTCATTTAAAATTCAATCTACTAAGCACTTTTTGTTAAGCAAATAGTTAATGTATAAAGAAAAGATGCATTTTGTTGACAACAATTAGTGTTTTTATACCATCCACCAGCACAAGTGGTGAATTATTTTTGATAAACAAATGTATTCTTCCATGTGCCATGTAAAGAAATATTAATTGTAATATTTTAAATCGATTTAGCTGGGACCATCTGTCTGTGGGAAACATTCTGATGGTCACATTATTAAGCCAATATAAATTAACTGCCTGGCCCACAAAATGCGAACGATATTTTCTTTCGAATAAATATATTTCAAGCAAAAACAATAAGTTTAATTTTGTTTTTGTTTGAAATATATTTTTTCGAAAGAAAATATCGTTCGCATTTTGTGGGCCAGGCAGTAAATTCACCCAAACTATTAATAGTTATCAGACACAGTTTGGTATTAAAAATCAAAATCAGAAAGAAAACATTTTGTAGAACAAAATGTACAAAACCCCTTTGAAAATATGTTTTTTAAATTAACAATTAGTCTTAAATTTCTTAATTGAAAATTTATACACTAGCGGTCTAATTTCCAAAAAAATGTTTCTAAATTTATTATAACTTTTGCGATTGATACTTTGAAAACGATTTGTTTTTTTGGAAAATATTATATATATATGTAGAAATAAATCCTAAAATAATTTAATATTTTCTTTGAATTTTTCTTTCTTTGATATAACAAAAGCAAACAAATTTGTTAAATTTTAATTTAATCATTAACTTGTTACCGCTGTTTACACACTTTTTCTTTCAACTTTTCATTACAACTTTTTTTTCTTTTTTTCTTTTCAGAAACATTGTCTTCAACTTGAGCATACATGATCTACAAGAACAACAACGTTTGGTGTGGAATTCACCAGAAGACGATCAGAAAATGTGTGTCGTCAAGGGTAAAGATGAGGTAAGTTTAAGGATAAAAATAAAATAAAAGCAAGAAAACACTCCATAACAAATTATTTAATGACAAAAAACTATTAACAAACAATTAACAACTAAAGAAAAAAAATTATTTATAAGATTTTTAAAAAAAAAAAAAAAAAAATTAAAAACGCTAAACTACACAATTAAACATTTATTTAAATAGTTTAAATACACACACGCATACTTTGCAAGTCAACAGGCTGAAATAAAGAAACAAAAATAATCAGCTAAATGCAGTAAATGTGCAAGAATTTCTATTATTACTTGCACTTAAATTATAAAACATTTTTCTAAATGAAATAAATAAAAATTCAAACAACAACAAGTAGTAGAAATTACAATTCAAACATGCTCACTTGAGTATTTAGTTTACAATTTTCAACACACACACATATACATATATATATATATATATATATATATATATGCAAACGCACATTCATCTTTAAATATAAATAAAAATATAAATTCTCTTACACACACACACCTACATTCATATGTATGCACCTACATATATATATGGATGTACTTTAATACTTGCACATACTGTGTGAATAATTACAGAAACATTTACATCTGCAAAATAAAATACAAAACACTTGAAAGTGTTTTAGTCGGCTGTGCCGAATTTTTTTTACCCTCCACCACTAAAATACTTCACTTTCTTGTAATAATATGTAATTATTTATGAAAAATATTTTTAACTTTTATAGACCAACTTGACAAACTTTTTCTAGAAATTATTAAAGAAAATTGGTTTGAAAAAAAAATCAGAGACAGTTGTCTATATCTTAGCCGTTAATGGGCAGATTTTACAGATTTTTAATACAAAAATTTTAATGATACCATCTAAAACATCTATAATATTTGTGTGAACCTAGGTAACTTGGGGGCCTTGAAAACTTGATTTAAACATAAATACGAACAGGTGAAAGCTGGGGAAACAAGTTTGAATTTAGAAATTTTTGACGAACAGACATACTTCAATATACCTTTACCTTTAATGGTAAAACGAGAAAATAAAATAAAAAAACTGCCTTAGAAAAACTCAGCGTAATACTTATAAGTGCACACAACCAGACACACATGTTTACTCCTTTATACAGACATACGTATATTTATTATATGCCAGCATTAACAATTACTTTGCATACACGTTTAACGAGTGTTTGCCAAACTTTTTCAATGCCATGAATTACTTATGTACAGCCTGTAGATGACGCGTCATTTTTCGGAAATTTTAGAATTGTGCTGCAAAATTTCTCTTAAATAGAAAAATAATTAAAAAAAGTTTTAAAAGTAAAAAAAAAAAATTTCAAAACTTCTTAAAACTAGAGAATTTATTGGACATTCTTCGTAACTAGAAACTTAGAAGAAATTTAAAGATTCTAAACAAATATTTTAATTGAAAAATTATTATCAAAGAAACTTTTCTTTGACGCAATTGTAGAAAGACAAATTTTTGTAAAATCGATCTGCAGTGAACATTACAGTGCAACCATCTTTAAAAAAACACCCGCCACATTAGGATTACAACAACATCGTGGCTGCGATGTCAAAAACAGCTAAGAGAGCCAAAGCAAATTTTTGTTGTTTTAGTTTTTTCGGGGGCTAAAGAAGAAAAACGTGATCAACTTATGATAGATAGACCTTTTGTTATGCAAAAAAAAGTAGATCAGCTGTTGAGTTACCACCAGCTGATGTCAATTCGCTTTGACACCCGCCCTGCCAATGTAACTTTAAAAAACTGCACACCACACTGTAACTTGAATACGGCGCAATTGCCTTTCCATGACTGCTTCCTGGTTTTAAGGCACTCCTTATTCTATAAATTAGTTTATAGCTCTTATTGTCATTTATATTAAAATAGACTTCGTCTGACAAACAAATTTGTTTAAGCATGGTCTTGTCCTCTTTCACTGTTGGTAGGTTAGACCGTGGGGTTTAATAATAATAATAATAATAATAATAATAATAATAATAATAATAATAATAATAATAATAATAATAATAATAATAACAATAACTTTAAATTTTTGTGCAAAATTGTCTGCAGAAACTTTCGGCTGATACCAGTTAAAGCAGAAGAGTTCTTGATATACCTCTATAGCAACAACAATTGCTTTTTGGTTCAAATTGTAGGACTTGAGCTGTTTGGCCTTTATGAAATTCAAGCATGATTGTAAAAAAACAGTTTACCAGAGTTTACATTTCTTTAAACAAGAATTTTATTTTAATTTAACGTTTTTCTATCAAAACAAAATTTGTCAAAGATTGTCTTCAAATGAAAACTGTTATCTAAAAAATATTTTAAATAATTAGAAAAAACATAGAAAATTATTTCAATGTCGGGATATTTTTTTAAATTTTCTATATAAAAGGAACTTAAAACTTTTTACAAATATTTTTAATGCTCCACTTTGGGAATTACTGCACTGTTGTGTATAGAAATGCTGCGTAAAAAAACTGAGAAATAAGTTTAACTTTTAAGTGAACTTAACCATGCAAGTGAATTGTTTTCTTCTATTTTTATTCTTCATAATAGTCATAATAAGCGGAAGCGGAAGTTAAAAATACAGAGACCAATTTACAATTATTTACACACACTCACACACATGCAAACGCATGCATTAAGTCATTTAGAAAGAAACTCACTCACAAACAGACACTCATTTAGTCATTTAGAAAGAAACTCACATATTTACGTTCGTTAAAAGGGTTTGCGAGAAAATGTAATTTTCATGTCATTTTTTTTTGAAAACGATTAAAAAAAGAAAATTTTTTTAACGACAGCGTTTTATTCTTAGTATTACTGATTATGTTGTCGATAATAAGATTATGAAAAGTTTATTAAAAGACAATTCTTCTTAAGTCCTAAGTATTCGAAGAGTCATATCATAATAAAAGAAAGCAATATTTCTTCTAATTAGAATTAGTGCCATTCTAATGTTAATACCCAAAATTTTACTTGTGTGTTTAAAGCAAATACAAAGTAGTCACACCGGCAACACAAGAAGTCGTTTGTTAAAACGCGTTTTAAGGTTAAACTGCATAGGGGGACATCGTGTTAGTCTATCACTGTAAGAATTGCGGTTTCGATTCCTAAAATAACACTTACATGGTGGCCCCTCAAAATGATGCTTGAAATGTTTGGTAGACAAATTCGAAATGACCAGTTAGATAAACAGCCACCCAATATCCGGTGCATTAAAAAAATATCAGATTTGCCAAGAACATCGAAGCTATCGGTAAAAGTGTACAAAAGAACCCGATGCAGTTGATTCTATGCCACATGCAAGAACTTAAACTAACAAAGTCCTCTTTTTGGAAAAATTTTACGTCAGAACTTTAGTCTATACCCCACAAACCCGAAACTAAACAACCATAGACAATACTTTTGGTTTGAGAAGTTGACTCTGAGGCGCCTAAAAAAGGACCTCAACTATGGCTGACAAATCTTTAAATCCAAAATAATAATCCGTAAAAATTTATAGCGAATTTTCATGAAACCCTTAATAAATCCATAACCATTAAAGAAAAAATAATTTTAGGGGTTTCCAAAGTCTCTGGTATATGCTGATGTACTTTAATTAATCAATTGTCTCAAGTCGAGCGCATGCGCTTGCACATGCTTTTGCGTATATGAAAACCACAACATCCATTTGTTGTTGCTTCTATTAGATTAATTCGGATATTTATTGCGATTAAAATTGCATCGGCCAGGGCCTGGCGATTTCTTTTTTCGATTAGAAATTAGATGTGTTTTCTTAAAGTACAAATAATTCATATATTGTTTAATAACTCTTTCTTACAAACTGATTTAGCTAGTTTTGAACACAACTTTTCTCATGGCAATATAAATTTAGTGGCCTAATTTTTAATAATTATGTTATGTATTTGACAAACTCTATGATAAATTAAAAAACGGCCTAACTTTTTCTTTCTTATTTTCTATTTATCTGATTTTGGTAATTTTCCAAACCAAACTGTATCTGAAACCCTAAAACAACTTAAAATAATATCTTTTAATTCATCAAAATATTTTGAATTTTAGAATGTTTTCCACAGACAGATGAGTTGAGTTGTACGCCAATATAATCAGTTGTTATCCCACGGTGCATTATTTAATTTCAAGTAAAAAAACAGTGAAAAGTAGAGAAAATACAAAAATAAATTTATTGTTCTCTCAAGTCAACAGCAGAAGCAGCAGAAGTTGTTGTTGTTGCCACAGCAGTAGTAGCTTTTAGTAATCTGAAGACGCATTAAACAAACTAAGCAACCTTGATTTCAAATCATCATAATAAATTCCATTTTTTTTTCTCTCTACTTCAGCATATTTTTTATACATTCTCTCTCCCGCTTCCTCTTTTTCACTCTCTTAAGCTCTTTTCCTTTGCATTGTTCTGTTGGCTTTTAAAAGCCACTTGAAATTTTGAGATTATTTTGTTGTGGGAATAAAAGACAAGATTGTTGTCGGGTGTTTCGTTTTCGTTTTTGTTTTAATTTAAAATTTTTTATTTATTTATTTTTTTTGTTCTAAAAATGTAGGCCAAGGAGCTTGTAAGGATTATAATAAAATATGGGTTTAGTTCTAACTTAATTCATTGAATTAATTTCATTTCATTTTTATTTATAATCTAAATAGTTTTGTCAAAGTTTAATAACAAAACAAAGATGAAGTTAAAAATAGAAAAAAAATATATATATAAATTTAGTTTTGAACAAAGGGCAGAAAAAATAATTCTATGACTGACTTTTGATTTTTAAAATTTATAAAAAAAAAGATTTCTAAACTTAACAATAGAGGACATGTTGTGGAACACTACTTGACATATTTTTTTTTCTTTTATAAAAAAAGAAAGTGGAAGCAGCCAAATAGAGATGGTAAAGAAATTTTGAATAGTTTTAAAAGAAGTTTTTATTTTGGGTTGCATTTGGGTTAGACAAGTAGCATTTAAAGTCCTTTTTATTGAAATAAAATTTAAAAACGAGTTTAAAGTGTATAAATTTATTTTTTATTAAATAATTTAAACTTTTTAGAACAAAGACTCTATTAAAAACTTGATTCCCTTTTGCAAAACAACAAAGCAGCCTTTGTTTACCCTTTATACTTCTTTGGTCACACGTACATATGTCTTAGTTTGCAGGCATTTCAGGATACAAAAACACACATACATACATTTATATTTGTTGAATTTCCTTAACTTTGTTAAAAAAAAGTTTTGTTGTGGTTATAATTTGTATTATTCTTTCAACAAACAAATGGCCTTTCGTTTACATTTAAATAACTCAATAAAGTTTAAACAAATATCAAATGCCATAAAAAAATATATAAATTAAAAAAATATTTATATAATCAAAGTTCAATATACATATGTATGTATAAGCAAAGTAAATAATATTTAAACAAACATTCACACGTATACATAAACATGTTATGTTATGTTGCTAGAAAATAAATTCCAACACATTTTCTCACACATATTTTTCTTAAATAAACATTTTCAAATGTTTAACATGCAAATAGTTGTTTGAGTTGAATGAAAGGAACAAATTTGTACTTTTTTTAAATACGTTTATTAGACAGGCTTTTTATGCTATAAAAATATATTAATTAAAATCTAAAGTAGTACGCAGTACCACGCCCTTAAAAACTAAATTTAAGTTTTAAATTACTTTCTTCAATGGTTCTTATAAAACTTTGCACAAACAATGGGTTCACGAAGTAATACCATTTGATGGCTAAGGTGGGCATTGCCACGCCCATATAACGCAAATTTTGTTTTTAACGAATTCTACTTATTCTATTCTTATGAAACTTTACACACAAATTGAAATGACAGGACAAAGAAATATTATGATAAGACAAGGAGGAAGTACGACGTCCATTAAAAAATGTTTTAAAGAAAGTTTTTTTTATAATAAATTATACAAATTTTTAAGAAATTTGTCATTAAACAGCCTTTAAAGGCTTTATTATATATAAATATTTTGTTTGTCCTTTTTTTACCTTAGAAAACTTCAAATAAATTTAAATTCCTAAAATTATCCAACATATGTACACTTTCAAAGTTTGAAGTTGTGTGCCGCCCTAATGTACGCAGAAGAAAATACAAATATAAAAAAATGCACTAAATATACTAATATATACATTCAGATATTTAGACATAAAAAATGTTAAAAACGTTAAACAAAATATTATGTTGCAGTTAAACAAGAACAACACTGACTTAGGGAAACGAATTGTAAAAGAAGTCAACAGAAATATTCAAACCCTTAGTCAACAGGAAGTTAGAAAAGGTGTTACAAATTATTTTAAATATTTGATTTAATTTCAAGATAAAAAATAAAATCGTGGTTTTTTTTTCTAAAGGAAAATGTTGCTATAAACTATAAGTGAAGGAAATTAATGGCTACGTGTAGTAGATACTTGGCCTACTTAACTAACTCGGTAATAGTATTTAAATAAATAAGATAAATAAATAAATGTATTTGCATAATAAGATAAATAGAAAAGGAAGCAAACGATAGAAAAGATGCAGCTGATATGGTTTCATTACATTGGCTTTTTATAGTACTCGCATAAAAAGAAATGTTGTTTTAGTTAGTGTATCCTTAAAAATGCAGTTGATGTGGCCATAACTTATTGTTGCTATCTGGAAAAGAATATTCAGACGGCGGGTGCGAAAATATTTAAAACGAGTATTGTCTAGTTTATGGCAGAGAAAAACTAGAATCTTCTATAAAAAGAGGGTTTCGGGGCTTATTAGTCTATAGATTGTCTATTTGTGAATACAATGCAACAACCTTTATTGAGAAAATTGTCAACCATGAGTCATGTTGCTCGACACGAACTTTCTCTTAGTTAGAAGCAGAGCCTTTCTAAAAATCCCTTTGGTTTATGGGTCAAGGCACTCGGTTTCAATGCAACGGCGTAAACTGAGGCGAAACCTCAGAGAACTGCACTATAGCCAGCTGTAGAGGCTCTCATCAGACTTTTTAGCCTAAGCTACTACCAGTTAAACTGCAAACATATAAATTGTCAATCATGTGCGTTATTGTTCAATATATACTTCAGAGAGTAACTTAAAACTGTTTCCCCTAAATTTTATCTAATATGACCCATACAACACAAAGGTAACCCTTACCCGTCTTAACAACAGACTGCATTTTTTATTGCTATACGGAGTTTAAATAAACATCTTGGGCTTTAATTAGCAACAATATGTCAACGATTTTTATTGCATATTTAAAGGGGTAAACAAAAATTATATTGACTTAATATTTCTATAAAAAAAATTCGTATTCTTTCCCATAATTATTCAAAATGTTTAGTGTATACACATTAAGAAAATTTCCTACATATCACATAGGTTACACTGTGTGTTTTAAAGTTGCAACGTTTAACACTTAAAATCCTTTAGACAAAATACTTAGACAGACACTAACACACTCATTATATATACATATATACCCAAACAAATGTCTTACACTACACAAATTTCACCAGTTATTTACGTTGCCTTAAAGCGAAGCGAAATTACATTTATTGTACGCCTATTAGCGTTTGAAAAATATCTTGATTGTTTGTGTTAAAGCATTTTGTTTTATTTTTTACCTTTCAAGTAGAATTTTTTGTTTTAAATTTTGTTTTTTTTTTGTTTTATGTTTTCCACTATTTGTATGTTTATTATTACGGTCGTTATGCTGTATCTGCGAGTGCCTAACAATATGCAGTACTTTTGGTTTTATGCATCAGCCATAAAATATGCAGCGTAAATTGTTGTTATACCGACATTTATAACGGTTGGCAAACTACAACTTTTTTATTTATACGGATGGATTTGTGTGTGTGTGTGTGTGTGTTTTGAAGTGTTTTTAGTCTGTATTTAACAGTACCGACTACTAATTGCGTGACTATGCAAAATATTTCTTTAGCTTAATTGCATTTCTATCCATAAACTATGTTTTCTTGGTTTTTTTTTATTATTTTTTTCTACAAGTTTCTTTTGTTGACTTTCTTGCGATGGTTGGTTAAAGTCACGCTGCGGTTTTTATATCAACAACTTTAAACTTTTTAGTCTTTTTACTTTATTAAAGAGAGATTTTCTTTATACCATAATCCCTTTATATTTATCCTCATGCTGCTGCCCAGTCTTAATGTGTTCTGCTGTCTGTTTGTTAGTTTTTTGACTTAATTTTCTAAACATTACCATTTGTTGCTGTAGTTTTTTTCAATAGATTTTGTAGTACAAAAAAGTATCAGTTGTTATCAACAAACTTTCTTAATGCTCGTGCCTGACGGGCTGTAACAACAAGCGTTAACAATAAGACTTAATTTTAAGTTGTTTTTTCCTTTTTTTAAGATTTATGTGGGTCAAGAAGTTATCCCTTAATAAACGTTAAGGAAAATTTTATTCGAAACATGTTAAGCATGTTAAAAAATATGAGTAAATTTAAAACAAAGAAGAAAGCAAAAAAAAAAAAAGGATTTGTTTTAAATATTGTAGAAATATTTTTCTAGTTAAAAAATAAATTTGAAAAATTTTTTAGAAATTTTTTTTAAAGTCCATCAAGAAATAGCTGAAGATTTGTAAGTATGTCTTAATAATATGTCACTAGGATAACAAGGCTAAAGATTAACACCCATATTCATAAACGATTTATAAAGTTATCAAAGGCTTTTAAAACTGATTTTGTATAGGAAATTTGTCTTATAAACCTTTAATAAAGTTATAGTTAAAGTTGGTAATGAATATGGGGTAAGTTAGCAGGCAAATGATAAATGTTTATCAATTTAAATAGTTTTTGTTGTGTTACCAGTAATTAGAGAAAGGATCTTTCTGAGCAAGCTTCCATAGTGTTTAATTATTCTCAGGTATGTAAGAGGCAGGCGCGCATCTATTTAAAGTATTTTTTTTCTTCATCTCTGGATACCCGTCTGATTACAGAAGCTAATTCCGTTCGAAAACGGAAAAAACGACGCATTTTACTTATTTGCCATTATTATTTGCTTAACAAAGTAACAAATATTCATACTCTTCGAAGCATTAAATAAATACTTGTTTCATATGTTTCACACTCTTAAAAACTTAAAATGACCCCTTCAGGTATGCAACTCTTTTTTGGTGAAAGCTAATATTTAATATAAACTTGCTTTTCGAAAAAGAGCTGAAAACAAACTGTCGCTGATAGAAAACTGAGTGTTTGCAGTTGCAGACAGTTACGAAAATACTGTTTTCTTGTTACAATATCGTTTAAGCACAACACACCTCGTTACATTACTATAAATACACCTTCTCTTTACTTAATTTCTTCCACTAAAAAAAAATATTAAAATTGTTTAATCTTCGTTTAACAAATAATATATTTTTTTTATTGTACTTTGCTAAGAATTCGCGAGAATCTTCTAAATTGATTACAGTTTTTTAATTTTTAAAGTCTCTTATTTTACATCTCTTTAGTATCATACAATCCGTTTCTTTTTCTATTATAATTTTTTTAAACCTATAAATCCACTTTTTAAACACATTGTCATCATATAAACAAATTGTGTAAATTAAAAAAGATATATTTTTTCCCCTTTAATTAAATGTTTGTACAAAAAAGTTATGCAACAATATTTGGCGCCTCAAAGTAGATAATGAATCAAGGCATAGGAAAATGTTTAATAAAAGTTAAAACAGCCAGACTTAGAGGCTTTGTTGTAACTTCATGTAGAAAAGTAAAAGTTTTCTGTTTGTAAAAAATAAAAACAAAAATAAATATTTAACTTTTCAACGGCGAATTTCAAAGGATGTACGTAATAGTGTTGTTGCCGTTATTTTATTTTTTCCTTTATGAATATAATTTGTGGTTATTTTAATAAAATTATTTAATACGTCTGTTGATAATCAGAATATCAAATGAAATAAAAGTATGCGAAAGGGAAGTGTAGATACATGGTAAATTAAAAAAATATATTTTAATATTATTAATATTAAGCAGGAACCACAAGTCTTTGTTTGCATTACAGCCTTGTTAAAACATTTATACCCAAGCTCAAAAAAAAAACTCATCGACTAACGATTATTTTTCAAAACAAAATTTTATTTTATTAAAACTTTGTAAAAAAATGTACCCATATAAAATTTTGTTTCACAAAATTTAAATAAATTTAAAAATTGTTAAAAAAAGGTCTTTGTGTGATAGGGGGAGTGTTTCTATGTAACGTTTTTTTTTCTTTTTTCGTTTCCAAAGTTATAAGGACTATAATAGATTTTTGTTATTTTATTTCTCTTTAGCTCTTAAGTTATTGAGTTTATTGTTTGTATTATTCAATTTGTTTTAAATTCAAACAAAATCTATTACATAAAATATTTTTAATGCTAATCCCTAACAAGAAGATTATAATTGTTCCTTCAGACTTTGCTGTCAAGAAATAAAAAAAAATTTGTTCGTATAAGAACTTTCCTATAGTTAGAGATAAATAACAAATCAAAAGTCCATTTCTTTAAAAACTTTAATCTTATAATCTTTAGAAACAAGTTGCTTATGTTTCTTTTATATAAACAATTTCCTAAATATGTTTAATTTATATCAAAAATTTAATTTTTGCTTTGTCTACTGAAAATAATGATAGACAAAGTATTTGTGTTCTCAAAAATTTAATAATTGTAATTTTAACAACAACAACATAAAATGGTGTTGTTATTAAAATTTATTTACTCTAAATTGTATTGTATATATATGTATGTATTTGAAACAATTATTTTTTGTAATTATTTGTGAGATTTTGAAGCAGGAAAAAAATGCTAAATGAAAGATTAAAACAATGATGCCATTTAATATTCCGTCCTATTGGAAACGGAAGCGGAAGTTAATATACATATGAAATTATGCACTAAAGAGAGCATAAAATAATATTTAAATATATATATATATTTGTAGAATTATATTTTAATAAATAAAATACAACAATAGAATACATATACACGTACACAGACTATTTTACATAATCAAACTAAATAAATACATAAACAAATAAATATGAGTGTATATGTGTGTGTGTGTTTAATAAATGCTAAAAACATACATGTTTATTTGCAATATCATTACGTTTAAAACATTTATTTCAATGTATGTATGTATGGTTTCTGCAAAGACTATCAAATAACAAAAGACCGAAAATCAAAACCTCATGTAAGTTATAAAGTTAATATTATTTTTTTTATATAAAAAAACGTTCCTTACTTCTTTCGTATTATCAAGAGCTAAAAGTTTTCTTCTGCCTTTTTTTTTTTTTGTTATTTTCAAATGTAAGCGGTCCTATAAATGTAAATTTTTGAATCAAAATTTTAAAAAAACTTAAAAACGTTTCTTGTAAAATTTGGGCGTTAAAGCTAATCAACATATGGGAGATAGAAAATAGTGACTATATTAAAGATCTCAGTAATAGTTTGGTTATACTTACATCTCAAATCTGTTATCGTTTCACATATGCAAGTTTTTCATTTTCTGTTTTACGAAAGTTAAGGTTGTAAATGAACCAAAAGAAACACTTTACAAAGTCAATTTTCAAAGTCAAAAATGATCCTAATAATGATTCATAATCGACGGATTTCAAAAGTTTTCAGATCAACTATTTTTTGTGTTTAAAATACATCTACGTCCTTGTGTTAGGGACATATTGTATTTTGCGTAATGTCAGAAGGACAAACTGACTATGAAACAAATAAGAGCGTGAGTGTCCTGTAAGACACGTGTTTTATACAAAGAAGCCATAAATATTATCTTGTGCTGAATAAAATAGGGTTTTGTGTAAAAATTTGGATAAAGAACCAGAGGCAGATTTGGCTAGTTGCTTTTTTAAAAGTCGATTTTATTGGGTTTTAAAAGGAAATTGTATATGAATATTCAGGGAACTTTAGAAAGTTGATTTCAACAGATAAAGAAAAAAACAAGTGATAAGTCCACTTCCCTATCTATAAAGATTCAAAGTATGTATTTATTCTTTATAAGGTGGCAAATTAATATTTTAGAAATTATAAACATAAAGACAAACACATGGGTGACAACATGTCAACGATATAAAAAATTAAAAGAGATTCGAATTGAAAAAACATGTATAAAAATGCAATGAACTGATTTTGTCTAATAATAAGAAGTAGGACCTTCATTCATTACATTATTATTAACATTGTCATATAATTTTTTTATCACTTCATTTTTCTTTATTTTATTATGGGGGTTATTGTTATTTGTAAAAACTAAAGAAAATGTCGTATAATTAGGCTGAATTCACTAATTGTGCCTTATTTAAAATTGTGTCCGGACAAATTTTTTTTATATTAAGTTTGGCGGCTTTTTTTTTTAAACTCAATAAAAAAAAGTTGTGTCCAAACAGAATTTTTTTCAGACAGAGTGAGTAAATTTAGCCTTATTGTTTTTACAGTGTTTTTTAATGGTTTACTACAACCCTTTAATACACAAACATATTTAAAAATATATTAAAATTTATTTATTGGTATTTGGTAAATATTATTTAAAATTTTTTTTTGATAATTTTTGTAATATGTTCAGTTATTTGTTTGATCTTCTTCTTTTTTTATTTTTTCTCTGTTAAATATGTAAAATATTTTAACATAATTTTCCATTGTTTACTGGCACTTGTTAATGCACACACACTCATACACATACATATACTATGAATGTAGGGTTAGTTTGTGTGTGTGTGTGTGTGTGTGTATGTCTGGGCATATGTATTATGTTTGTTATTGCTAATTTAGTAATTTACATTGATGTTTGTAATTTTTCTATTGTTTTTTCCCCCAATAAATATTTACATACATGACATTAAATGGTTCCATAATATATTCATTGGTTTGTTGATGTTGTTGTTGCTGTCGTTGTTAACGTGCATTAGCTATTGTTTAAACACCCTATAAAATGTTGTTTATTGATAGAGTTATCGTTTATTTGTATATTAAAATAGTTAACTGTTGCGGCAAAAATGTTTGCGTGATTGTAAAATAGTAGGCAGCGTAGTCGGTTACCGTGCAGAGGTGCAATAGATTATGTATTAATAGAAAACCGATAAGGTTTTAATTAAATTTTTATTTTATAATTAGAATTTATAAAAAATCTTTTTGTTTAAAATAATTAATGAAATAATTAATAGAATGTCCAGAAGGAAGTCTAGTCTGTTTTATTACATATATTTTGTAAAATGTTTAAAAGAGAACTTACTAAAAAATTTTCTAAAGAGTCTAAAAAATGTTTAATTTTACGACCCATAGTAATTACTATAATTTTTTGTTGCTATTTGTTTTTTAATTCTTTTGGTATTTGTTTAAATTTAAAAGCATACAAACATCATCAATAACACACGCTCATAATTTTACAAGACATTGATGTGCACATGAAAGGAAATTTTAAGATTTAATTTGCACTAATTTGTCAAAGTATTGCCAATCATTTAAAGTTAGTTAGAAGTAGAGTAATGAAAAATTTTCAAGAACTTATTACTGAAAAAGTCGAATTTTTTTACATACATTATGGGACACCCTATTACTAGGGGCATGCTTATGTAAACAATAGTATTTAAATATTATATACTATTTTTGTTATTTATTTTTACTGCATTAAATAAATCTACCATAGACAACACAGACACTGACCACAAAAGCTCTTGCCACTAACGCCGCCTCAACATATTTACTTACACACACACACGCTTGCACATAAACTATGGACTCTACCATATAAAAAACATTAAACTCATAGCCATAGTCATCATCATCACCAAACCAAAGAATACCATGATGACCAGCATCATTCAGAATCATTAAGCTTGAAGTGGTTGGTTGCTGGTTGCTGCTGTACTTTGTTGTTGCAACTCCTGTGTCTGGGTGTGCGTTAGAGTATTTGTTTGATTGTTAATATTCATAATTTAAAATTGTACATAAATTTAAATAATATTAACATATGCAATTTACAATAATTGCATTTGCAAATATAAATTGTTGAGGCACACAACCACAAAGTTGCTTGTAAAAGATATAAAAACAGTTTTAGGCGATAAGTGCACAAGAAAATTCTTTAAGTTTCTTTAACAATATTATGTTAGTTGGTTGGTAAAAAATTTAAATTATGAAATAAACCCGGTTCTTCTTATTGCAAACAAAAAGCACATTTAAAATTTACGTTATTATAGAACTTTGTTTATAAAATCCAATATATCTTAAATATTTCACCAATACAATCGTAGCTCTTTACAAGTTGAAAAAAATTAAAGAAGACATGCTTTTTATGTTCTGGCAATTTGAGTTTGGTTATGAGTTTTAGTATAAACTATTAACTTCTAGTAGCTCCAGATTCTAACTAGAAGCTGGCAGATTTAACTTTAAAAATTCTATTCTTTGCCTAACGATAAAGCAAAGCACTTAATTTACAATAGCGGATGTGATACATCTCCAATCAATTTCGACTTAAAGGAAGCTGTCCTATTATAGTACTAAAGTGTTTCCAACTTAAGTTGTGTTAACTTAATTGCATTGTAAATTAAAGTGGTTTTGTAATATTTATTTTTGCAAAAACTTTTTCTCTAAAAAATGTAAATCGCTAAAAAAACGTTTTCTTAAAGAAAATGTCTTCTTAACAGTCAACACACGTTGAACTCCTTTTTCGCGATATCAACTTAATCAAATATTTTATTCAACTGACATCGATAGATTAAACATATGGTAAAAACGACTTCTTTTCAAAAACTTCGCTGATTAGAAGAAGGTTCTAACCTTTGCAATGACCATAAATAGAGAACTTAAGGCAGTTCTGTAAATCATCATAAATGAAACGCTAGCATTTTGCATTTCAAAAGTGTTGTTTTCAGAAGAAAAAAATCTATTAGTTATACAAAATACGACAGCATCGATCTTTTTGCCCAACACAGAATAATCAGAAGGCCCTTCAAGTAATGCTTTAAGGTCCTCAGGTGTATACTTTTAAACACACTAACGCATTTTGCTATATTAAAGTTATTTTAAGAAATATTGAATTTAAATTGAGTCAATCGAACTTTGTTACAGAAATGAGAAAAAATATAATAATTTCTTTTCAAAATGGACTTGACACAATTGTTTCTCCAAATTTCCACATTTCCACATTAAGAATTCACTTTTTACCCAACCCAAT
>NDXZ01002239.1:0-10470 GCA_003055125.1 Paykullia maculata
CATAAATAAATAATTGGTGTTTTATTATAAAGTGAATATATGTGAGAAAGTAAATTTAAAGTTTTTTATATTATAGTAGTACCACCCATACGACTCAAATACATTTTGTGGCATATCTTGAGAACTGTTGTCTCTAAGGTCTTAAAATTTTGCACGAATCACTGTTATACTATTTTCCTTATTCGAGCCAAAATTGTGAGAATTAAATCAGGGAGCTTGGCGCAGCCCATACGACTGAAATACTCTTTAGAGCATATCTTGAGAACTTTTGTGGGGGTGTGGTTCCGCCTTTACAACTTTAATACATCTTATGGTATATCTTGAGAAGTGTTATATCTATGGTCACAAAATTGTGTACTATAAACTCTTATACAGTATTCTTAATTTAAGCAAAATATTGTGAAAATTGGATGAGAGAGTGTGGCAATGCCTTTACAACTTAAATACTTTTTATGACAATTCTTGATACTTAAAACTTTCCCTTGGTGAGGGGTCTGATGCTCTTTTACAAACAAAACATTTTTAGCAATATAGAATCGTCAGATTATGTATGGTTCTAAAACAAATTTTGCTATTTTAATTTAAAAAACGAAGGAATCCTTATATTTATGAATATATTAAAAATCTTAGGTAGGTATGTTACATACGGCCGGAAAGGGTTATTTGTCTAGTTTATCAGTATAAATTTTGTTTTTAGCGTTTAAGAAACATTTGCACACAAATAGGAAAAAATTCAAAATAGTGCATATGGTAAATATTTAAAAATCTTTGTCTCGAGTTACAATTTATTTTTTTATATTTATTCCATTCGCATCCTACTAAGCGACCACAAAGATCTTAAAGAAAAAGTCCTAAGCTTTCTTTTGAGAAAAAAGGGCCCCTTTTGAAAAAAAAATTAAAAAAAATTTTTTTTTTGGAAAGATTGAAGAAATAGCAATCTAATTAAATGGGGACAAATTTTGCTAAAAGCGATAGGTTATAAGATACATCGATGAGAAAAAACACCTGTTTGGCCAAAAGGTTAAATTTTGACCCCCTCTATCTTAATTTTTGTATTTTTAAATTTTGTGAAGTTGTATTTTTTAATTGCTGTAAATATGTTTTCAATTTCCTGAAGACGTAACACAAAGGAATTACGAAAATTTGATAAATACTAAAAAAATTTTACTCCTTTTTTAAAAACTAATTTAATATAAGCTCGAAATAAATAGAAATAACAATTATGGTTGGTTGAATAATTTATAATATTAAATAAATAATGGAGAAACGGAACAGTTGGAAGAATCACTAAAGTCCTATGGTGTGACCCTGAGGAGGATAGGACAAGGGAAATCCTGAATTTAAGGAAACCGGAACTAAGAAGGTGATAGGTGTACTAACGGGACACTCCAACGAGCACACCTTCATCGGATGAAATAGGTGTTGAATATCGACTGCAGGGCATGCTGGGAGGACATCGAAACCATGGAACAGTTCCTATGCTACTGCCCTGCTTTTGCATATGCAAGGGTCCAGTGTTTTTCGTTGGACAATATACTGGACGTGGCTCACCTAGGAGGTGTAGATTTTCGCTTCCCTATTTTTATTTTTTCTTTCTTTTTTTTCCCACCCTATTTAGCGCACAACAAGCCGACCACAGGCTTAAGTGTATGTCCTAAGAGACATGAGATCCGTCGAGGCTCCTTCTATCAAGTACCTACCTTCCTACCTAAATAAGTAACAAAATAACAAGCTTTAATTTAAACTTTTTATTCGACATTATTGAGTACTCTATAGAGTAGCGACATGGAGTAGTCTTACAACTGACATTATTGAGTACTCGAGGGAGAAGTTTATCAACTGACATTATTAAGTGTTCTACGGAGTAATCCGGTGTTATGAAAAACTGGGTTTTATGGTCTAGTCCTAGTACAACGTTATGTTAAATCGGCCAACTTTTTACCATATATTTGGAGTAGTCTTGAAGTACTCCTACTCCTTTGTGGACTACTCTTTACACGCATGTATGGACTAGTCTCGTTATCTGCAGAGAATTTGAATATTAAAAATTATTTAAATGCGGTAACACAGTAGCGGGTTAAAAGCTCGTTAACTTATAAATTCTGCTTAAAAACATTTATTTCTAAAGGACATTTAATAAAGTAAGACAACAATTGAGTGTAAACAAAAATATGTGGAGATGTCAAAGTCTATATACAAAAATTATTTTACATGAAAACTTAATATCAATGGAGTATTTTACTATCTCACTAATGCCTGGACCTTATTAAATTCTCTTTAAATTATACAAAAGACGTCATGAATATTTGTATATTTATAAAGAAAGTAGAAAGTAGTAGTGGTATAAAGTGACTTTGTTTGTTTGATCTTTTTGAAATTTGGCACATTGGTATTTCTCATTCTGAAAGGAACAATAAGCTATACATATTTTTTTTTAATTTTTGGTGGGCGTGGCACCTCCCATACAAAGCTTATGTTTTTTATTGTATAACTTGAGAACTGGTAAACTTAACGTCTCCAAGCTTTGTGTAGGTCATTCTGTTATCAATGTGCATAGTTAGACTTAAAATGTACCAAAACCAAACAATGGGCGTGACACCACCTATACAACCTACATACATTGTATGCAATATTTTGAGAACTGTTGTTCCTACGGTCTCAAAATTTTGTACGATTAACTCTAATACTATTTTGATCAGAGGGTGTGGCACCGCTCATACGGCTGAAATACCTTTTATGGCATATCTTGAGAACTGTTGTCTCTAAGGTCCATAAAATTTTGCACGATTAACTTTTTTAACATTTTCTCTATTCGAGCCAAAAACTGATAGGATGGGATCAGGGGCTGTGGCACCGCCCATACGACTGAAATGCATTTTATGGCATATCTTAAGTACTGTTGTTTCTAAGGTCTCAAGGTTTTGTACGAATAACTGTTATACTATTTTCCTTATTCAAACCAAAAACAGTGAGGATCTGATCAGGGAGTGTGCCGCCGCTAATACGACTTAAATTCATTTTATGGCATATCCCAAAATTTTGCTCGATTAATTCTAATATCATTTTCCTTATTCGAGCCAAAAACTATGAGGATCAGATCAGGGGGTGTGGCACCACCCATACGACTCAAATACATTTTATGGCATATCTTAAGTACTGTTGTTTCTAAGGTCTCAAAATTTGGTACGATTAACTGTTTTGCTATTTCCTTATTCAAACCAAAAGTTATGAGGATCAAATCGGTGGGTGTGGCACCGCCCATTGATTCAAATACATTTTATGGCATATCTTAAGTACTGTTGTTTCTACTTCTAATTCTACTGTTGTTACTGTTGTTTCTTATAAAATTATTTGGATATAAAGTTTTTAGGGAGGACAGAGATGGTAATGCTGGTGGTGTTGCCATTTTTGTCAAAGACAATATACCTTCTATGATTGTCCTTAGGTCTTCAGAAGACACAACGTGTAATGTCAGAAAGGTAAAATTTATCTTTATTAAAATTAACTCTGACGGTAGGAAAATGTTAGAAGGTTGTGTATATAGGCCAAATAGGAGAATTCCATTTTCAAATTTGTTTTCACCTTTGGAAACACTTGCCGTTGCATATGACGACATTATTATTTCAGGTGATTTCAACTCCAATATACTTGTGGAATTGGAATCAAGAACCTTGCTTGATATTTTTTTTGGTTGGGAATGTGTTAAATGCCTTATTGTATGACCAAGTATCTGTCCCATGTTTTTCGAAACATGATTTAATTTTTTTAACCTATAATTTTAATATTCCGCCAACACAGAGTAAAATTTTTTATCGTGATTTTAATAATGTTGACTTGGATGCGCTTCATGATAATTTTTCTCATATTGAATGGAGTCAGATGTATAACTGCCTTCAGTTAACGAGCAGACAATACTTTTCGAACAGAATATTCAACGGTACTATGATGTGGCAGTTCCAATCAGGTCAAAAATATTTTCCGCTAAAACAAAACCTTGGTTTTCTACTGAAATCAAGCTCCTTATATATAAAAAGGATGTAGCATACTCTAGGTGGAAACGATTTAGATCTTCGGGACTGAAAATAGAGTTTAGAAATGCTAGAGTAGCTGTTAATTTTAGCGTCAGAATTGCAAAGAAAGAGTTCTATTCTAGGCGTTTTGTTTCTGCAGTAGGTACTAGGAAAACATGGAGATACATTCGGGAGATTGGTGTTGGTAAAGAGGAAAATAAGAGCAACTATCAAATAGATGCCGAAGAGTTAAATTGAGCTTTTTTGAATATCCCTTCTACACCAATAGATAACAGTTTTTACAATTTTTCAACATTAGATATTAACTCTAATTGAAACATTTGAATTTTCCTGTGTTAGTCAGTCCGATGTCCTTTTATGCTTTAAGTTAGTAAAGTCGAATGCAATAGGTTGTGATAATATGCACCCGAAATTTGTAAAATCACTGCTGCCGCTTCTATTACCATATATAACACATTTATTTAATACCATTATTATGACATGTACCTTTCCATCTAATTGGAAGAACGCAAGAATAATACCATTGCCTAACACAGACTCAGAATTTGGGCCAATAGCTATTTTGTGTTATTTATCTAAGGTTTAAGAGAAAATATTGTTTTTGTCTTCATTCATCCAGGAGAATAATTTATTATCTGAAAGGCAATCTGGATTTTGTTCAGGCCATAGCTGTGTTTCTGCCTTACTTACATACGACGCAAACAAGATGATGGTAAATTAAATTTTTTGATTCTTCTTGATAATTCGAAGGCATTTGATACAGTTGACCATGGTACACTTATGCAAATTCCATATATGCAAATGATTTGCCAAATCAACTCTCATTTTGTAAAGTTCACATCTACGCAGACGACGTGCAAGTAAATTTAGCAGCCTAGTACAATCTGTGGCTGAAAATGTTGTGAGAATTAAAGCAGATTTAGATAAAATTTTTCGCTGGGCGTCAGCAAATGGGCTACTAATAAATCTAAGTGTATGATAATTCACAAGAGAACTATTAATCTGGCTCAAACATCAACGCTAGTTATGGTAAATGGTATGAGAATTGTAATCGTGCACATTGTAAAAAATCTTATGGTTTACACAATTTTTCACTCCGATGAACATAAAAAAACTCATTGCCAAATCATACCTTATTCCCGATTTACTTGACGGCTGTGAACTGTTCGCCAATTGTGATTTATTTTTATCCCTATAAGTTCAAATTTCCAAAAAGTACCACAAACGTATTCATATTTTTAAGAGACGTGATGTGGCTTAGTAGTATAATTTTTAATTATATAATTTTTACCCGTTTTTCCCAATTCAATGATTCAATTTAAATCGTTGCTCTCTAACATTTTTAGATTAAAAGTGGATGTGGCATCCAAAATTTCCTAAAAAATTTAGCTTATTGTTTTATTTTAAATTTATATATGAGTAACATGCTGTAAAACTTTCAAAAAATCGGTCCAACGGAGTGGCCTGCTATAAAGTACAAACATACAAACACTATATAAATATATTTTGGATATTTTATTTTAACATATGAACATTTCTACATATTAATAAAGGTTATATTAAATTTGCACCACCAAATAAAGCACTTTTACTTGTTTTTTTAAATAATTTCTTGTATATTTTTAAGAGTTTGAACGCACCCACTACCCTGATGTGTTTGCACGAGAACGTTTAGCTAGTAAAATAGGTCTACCGGAAGCTCGTATACAAGTTTGGTTCTCAAATCGAAGGGCGAAGTGGCGAAGAGAAGAGAAACTGCGAAATCAAACACGTAGTCCTAGTTCCACCGGACCAGTATCGTTGTCCACTCCCTCAGTTGCTTCCCTTTCTGATAGTCCAAACAGCAGTAATACTGGCGGTAATACCACTGTTCCACCTATTACACCCGTTTCAACTAACAGTAAGTATTATTTTGTAAATTATACAACATTTTTTAGACGTTGTCTAGCAAAAAGCTTTAATCACTTCTAATGAATTAAAGAAGCTCGTATGTTTTTCGACTATTTTGGATACGCCACACATTTTACAGATACATTGACGAACTTAGCTTCACCATCTTCCAACACCATCCCAGTCGCTGCCACCAATGGCCCCGCGCCTTCTTTAACTCCCAGCAGTGGACACATTGATAGGGTGACAGCTGACCAATTAGAAAGTTCCTTTATTCCAGCTGCACATAACAGTATAAATGCTACTACTAGTTCTAAAAGTGACACTCAAAGTAATATTAATATTAATAACGGTCGCAGTAGTACCAATAACAATAGTCACTTTTCCTGCATAACATCAACTGCCAACACAGGTCTCATTTACTCTATAAATCCTGCTTCAACGACTCCTCATGCTCATAGTGTAATGCATTCTGAATCTCATCTTGGAAGCAGTATTATGCCCACTCTCTCACCACAACGTATCAGTTTAAATAGTGGTTTCGGTACCACAATGCCCGCGATATATCCATCTATGCATCACACTGCTATGTCAATAAGCGACACCTACAGGTAAGAAAATCATATCAATCGTTAACCCACAATCGGTTGCAAATCTTGCATAATCGCGTACGATCGTGACTAATTATTTGAGTAATCACTTAAGTGTGAGTATATAAAATCCGCAGAAGAAGAATTTTAGTGTGATTGAATTTAGTTTTATTTTATAGTTTTTTATATTTTAATAGTTTCTCCTAGACCGTCTATTTTATTTATATGAGTTACCCTTCACACATGTGGCCACAATGGTGAAGAATATATAAAATTTGGCACAGCCAAACATAGCACTCTTATTTCGTTTTTATTAAAATACTTTAAATTAATATTTTTAGGTAAAGTTTATAAGACGAATTTTTGTTTTTAATATAAAAAATGGACAGTATTGCCAACTATATAATTGTTTTTTTATTCTTTCTATTTGTTTTAGCTCCATGGCTCCTATGACAAGTTTTGCTCACTCACACCCGCCTATAACATCTATACCAGGTTCACCAATTTCACAACAAAGAGATTTAGTATCACCCTCACTGTATCAGTGTCATGTTTCCTTAAGGCCTCCTATTCCACCAAATCATTATCACCATCATGTTTTCGCAAATGATAATATTAGCTCGGGCTCCGGCAACTGCAATACGCTAAGCCAACTGCAGCGTGTCAGTAGGGGAACAGCGGGTAGCACTGCTACTATTGGCTCAGATCAAAGTAGTTACGACAGCTTAGGAGTATATTCCCATACTGTGGGCTTGCCACCGCCATCTACAACAATAGCAACACACCCCAGCATAAATATCTGCACAGACCGTCGAAACTCTTGCAGTCCCCATGCCAGTTTAAGTAATAATGTTAGCCTAAGCTCCCATACCGATCATACAATACCATCCTCAACAGCTGCTCCATACTCACAAATGGGTTATAATGGTTACGCTGCTGTTGCAACGGCTGCAACCTGTAATAATTCTAATAACAATTCTTCTCCAATACCACATCCGGGTAAACAACAACAATTTTTCGCTTCTTGCTTTTATTCACCATGGGTATAGACAACATTGTAACAGCAATTTATATGTAATACATGTATACTATATCTTTTATAAAAATTAAATGTTTAAAAATGGTTTCTTAGCAAAAAAAAATATTTTTATGCATTAAGTATTCAAAGTTTATTAAAAAAAATAAACAAGAAATAAAACAAAAAAGTTTTAATCATTTTTAATAATATTCGAAATTAAATTTAAAAAATATTTTATTATCATCATGATCATTAAATACTAACAACACACCTTTACCAGTTAATGATATTTTTACAAAAATATATACAAATATGCTTACATGCATATGTGTTTTTACACAGTTTTTAAATCGCTATACCCACAATAATCATAATTTGTTGACAAGTCCATAAACGTTCAACATAAAACTAGCCTTTTACAAAACTAAGATCCACAAATTTAGAATTTAACCAGCACCATGTTTCTAAAACTCACATGGCAAAAAAATTTACATATGTTTGTGGAACGAGGGAATTGGAAGAAAAACAATGTGAATTTAATAATTTGACTTTGCAAGAACCATCTGTCATTCCAGTTATTTGCCAACAATGGTCGGAACGATAATAACACAGGACAACAAAATTTTAATCCAGCAACCAGAGTATACTTTTCTACAGTTTTTTCATAAAATTTATTATGTCATCTAAAGATCCTACATATTGGCTTTAAAATAAAGGTTTAACTTAGGTCAATCCGGAACATAGTATTACATTTACTGTAGAGAACCTATTCACAAATATCTTCGCAAAGCAAAACGTGTCAGTTGATTCGGAACGTATACATAGTATGTACCTTTATAATGGAAAGATGTTATATCTTTGCAAATTGATGATAGATGTTCAATGTGATCACTGTTGCCAATTTGAAGTTTTTCCTGCTAAATCTAGCGGTTTTCATGTTGCAATCGCGGGATAAAATGTGTTTTAGTGGTTAGAGGGTTTTCTAGCGTTTTTTTTAACAGCATGATAACAACAGGAGGTAACATTTTTTTAAAATATTTTATTTTATAGTGATTTTGACAGACATACTACACTAAGTCAAAACAAAATGCCGTTTTTTTTACTTGATAGGCATATCTAATTCAAAATATAGCATAAGGGGGGTTACAAGGTATATGGTAAATTTTTATTAGCAACAATCTTTCGGGGCACCCCCCTTAAATGTGCCAATAGGCTAGAAAATGCAGTTGACAAGGTTTCAGCTCAATCGGATAATGCCAACACGTGACTCATTGAGGATGAAGTTGGGAAAAACAGGGATTTTTCACAAAAATTCGTATTTCTTTGTCCTACAACCAAAACCATTTATTCTAGGAACTTGACTCGAGTCTTATTTTGTAGAAAATTTTATTTTTATTAATATTGATTAAAATAATTCTTTTCGTTATACTAATAGATTAAGAGATATTTAGCATTTATCAGGCCACCCCGCACAGTGACCTATTTCATATAACGACTGGCCATAAATAAAAGGAGTTATTGTAAAGAGTTAAAATTTGGCACACATATTACACACACAAAAATTATTAGAATTGTTCGAAAAATGGTACATATATTTTACATATTTGACAACAAATACGTGCGACAATTTCAATCCCCTTTTGCAAGGACATTTTCCTCTCATATATCCTTAAACTTAAAAATTTGTAGCGGTAACACACCTATCTTGTATATATTTCAAATTTTAAAAACTGGCCCTAAATTACGAAATATATACATATAACTCACTTACAATGTCGTGGTATGTGTGCCAAATTTCAACTCTTTACAATAACTCCTTTTATTTATGGCCAGTCGTTATATGAAATAGGTCACTGTGCGGCGTGGCCTGATAAATGCTAAATATCTTTTAATCTATTGGTACAAGGAACAAAATTATTTTTCTATCAACATTAATAAAAATAAAATTTTCTGCAAAATAAGACTCGAGTCAAGTTTCTAGAATGAATGGTTTCGGTTGTAAGCACAAAGAAATATGCATTTTTTTGAAAAATCCTTGTTTTTCCCAACTTCATCCTCAATGAGGCACGTGTTAGCGTTATTCGATTGGGCTGAAACTTTGTCAATCACATTTTCTAGTCGATTGGCACATTTTAAAGAGTGCCCCGATGGAAAATCCAAAATTAATTTCTTGTAACCACCCTAATATAGCATTATGTTGATGAATATACGGGTTATCTACTATATTTAAACAAACATAAAGGTCACAAAAACTTAAACGCAACTTAATACCATGGTGTAATTGTGCCATGGTTGAAAAATTGTGCGAGAAAAATACCTTTCTCTTCGCCTCTTTTGTCAATAAACTAATTTTGTGCGACTAAATATTGTTTCCGTGTGTAAAGCACATTTACAAATATTTTTAAATAAATTTAAACACATACAGTGGTGGTCATATAATTAAAACATTAATTAGAACCGTAACTTTTTTAAATTATTTTTTATATATAAAAAAATAACAAAATAATTTTTTCCTTGCCTTAAGTCTAAGTGTGAAAGTTTTCATATGTACCCCTTAAAGTGGTAGCATAAATGTCTGAAACAAACAAAAAACGACTGCCTCGTTTTTTTTTCTCAAAAATTATTATATTTGTGTGTAAGACATGTCTTTTGGGTAATTTTAAAGGAAACAAATATATTCGATTTTTAAGCAAAAAAAAAAAATTTTTTTAAAGATATAAGCAAAAAAAAATTTTTATTTATTTGTTTGTTATTTTTAACACAAAAATGGTTATATTGGGAATTTATGATTGGGAAAAAAAAGCGAAAAAAATGTTTTTATGTTTTGAACAAAATTTACTTATATACACACATAGATACTCGTAGTGTGTAACGTGCCGTTACAAAAACATATAATTTATGGTGTCGTGACCAGGAATTGAACCTGGACTTCTGATAGGTG
>NDXZ01002242.1:9093-19732 GCA_003055125.1 Paykullia maculata
AAAAAAAAAAAAAAATGTTTAAAAAGGCGACACACTCCACTTAACTAAACACACCACATCATATGAGACGTTGTTTCTTGAATTATATTTTTCAACGAACATTTTGATTTATTCAGTTAACAACTTGTTTAAAGAACATTTTTTTTTAATTCATTATAAAAATTTGTTAATTGGAAAAAATCGATATTTATTAGTTTTTATTATTTTAAGTATTTGAACATTTTTTTTTTGCTGATTTGAATCATTTTGGTAATTAAAACAATTGTTTAGTTTTTCCTATATTCTAGACTTAAACGAAAAGTGAAATAAGTGCATAATTACAAAGAGTTTAAAATTGATGTAAAATTTTACAAAAAGTTTTTTTTTATAAAATAGTTATTAGAAAAAGTTTATCCTTCTCATTACTAATATTTATTAGCTGCAGCAGAAACGGATAGAGTGACTTTTTTTTAACAAACAAGCCGATAACTTTTTATCGACGAGAAAAATACAAATGAGCATAAAAAGAAACACAAAAAATTTCATTGGAAACAGAAAATATTAGAAATCGTGAAGTTTTTTCTACACCTCTTTCTTCTTTACTCCGCTCGCCAACGAAAAAAAATTTCATGAATTTTATTCATTAAACATAGATATTAAAAAAGATCTGCGTTTAGTTATCAAAATTAAAATACACTTAACAAAGTGTAGGATATTTTTAATTCGTCACATAAGGATATTGCAGTGTTTTACTTACTTAAAGCTTTGATATACAGATTGAGTTGATTGCAACACTATCCCACTTATTTACATATGTACCTCAGCGCTTCATTCATGTTTTATGAATTAACATTGCTTTTCTTGTCAAGTTTTTATTTATTATTGTTTTTTTTTCTCAATTTCTTTTTTATCCGAAAACAAAAGACAGGTCATCGTATAACCAAACGAAATCCTTGGTTTCCTTTTAAACAAAAATCATATGCGCGTACGATAATAAACCAACAATCTTTATTACAATAAGCCCATGTTTGTCAAACTATTTACATGACTATGGTTTTTTCTTTTGTTGTTGGAATCTATATAATTAGTTACAATTGGACCGTGAGGAGGGACGAGTATTTTATGCTTAAAAATCGTTAAACAAATTGCATGGAAATTTATTATATTAGGGTGGCGCATTCTTGCATCAACGATATATGTATATTTACTTACATACATACTTATAAGTTAAAATTAAAAGACTTTCAATCAATAATTTTTGTTCTAATGTGCGTCTTTGTCACTTTAACAAATAAAGTAGTTTTTGTTTTAAACATACACACATATGCAAAAGGATATTTGAGCTTCTTTAGTGCCTTCACATCAATATTCGTCCTAGAAAAAGGAAGTTATATGGAAAGCTTTTGTGTATGTGTGTGGGTGTCTTGCACTGTTAAGCTCTTTTGTCATTAAATATGAATTGGTCAGTTTGTATATTATAATTTTAAATAAGACTTCTTTGTAAATAGCTGATTATGTAAAAAATGCATGAATGTGTAGTGGTTTAAGCCAACAAGGATTTTTAAAATATGTTATACATATTTTTGTATCCATAGGTTTGTTTAGCAAATATTTCAAAATTTACAATTTCGACATGAAAAATTTCAAATGTAGGGATTTTTTTTTAAAAAAAGTAACTGAAGTCACTTTTAAATTATCTCTGGAGCAAATAAAATTGCTGTAAAACCGGTGCAATTTTCATTTCGTTTTCAAAACCTTTTTTTTTAGCTTTAATTTTTTTTAAATAGTTTTGCTTAGTTATTTAAGGAAAACCTTTAATTTAAGTGAAAGGCTGGAGTTAAGCATCTTAAATTTGTTCGTAATAAGAGCAATCTGAAATGAGCTTTTTTAATAGATTTTATACTTCTCCGTGAAATATTTTAGGACAAAATCAATTGCACATGTGATTAATGTAAATAAATGATTATAAATGTAATATAAATTGAGCATGAAGCTTTAAAGGTATTGTTATTTAAGCTTATTTGGTCTCATTTTTATTTTGATGCCAACATTCTTAAGCGAAAACAGGAATAAAAAAATTTATAAAAAAAACATCTTTAAGAAATATTATCTCCTAATGTGCTATCTAATGTGATAACACGAAGCAACCTTTTATTTAGCCAACAAGCATTTTTTGCTCTTCTACATTTAGATGGCAAAGATGTTCCTTTGGCACTTTGACAAATTCTTGATAATTTGAGGATAAGATTAATGATTAACTACATAACAACAACATTAGCGCAAATATTTGCACAACGCAATGATAAAGTATTACTTAGATATGTATGTAATTTGATATGGTTTGTAGTGTAAACACGGTGTGATAAAAAAATTGCAAATAAAATTCAACTGACAACCCTAAAATGTGTACATATATGTTTGTATGTACGTATGTTTAATGCTGACATCCTTCGATTTTATGATTTTCCTTGAACGGCGTATGTTATGACAAAATTTGTTTAGACATTTATCATTAGAAATATTTGCGTTAATGTAACATTATTCGACAGACCGATAGACAATTTAACACTTTGAAAACTTCAAATAACTTTAACACTATATATACATACATACATTTATACGTATATGTGTATGTAGAATATTTTATATGGAGTTGCTGTATTTGCTTTAAGGGCTTGACTTGGTAACCCTCCTCATGTGTAACCCTCGAAATGTGTCAAATATGTTCTAAATAAGTTTGCGGCATTCTTTGAAAATTATTTATTATATTTTTCTCGTTTAAGCTGAGAGTGGCATAGCTAATGGAATTTCTTTTCATTTCGAAAGATGGATCATTAATAAAAACTGTGTATTTTTATGCCTTTCTTAAATGCTTTAGCTTTTATAGATGAATACTTTAGTTTGCAAAGACAAAACGTTTCTAGATATCCTAACATTAACTTCTGCCAATCTTAAATCTTTTAACTAGTATAGCTCTTTAATTCTAATTTACATACATTTTTTTTTTTTATACTAAAGTTTAATTTAAAGAAATATTGACTTTAATATTCAAAAAAATTTTTCCAATATATTATAAATATTTTCATATTTTAAACGAACTAATTTGTTATAAAAATATCAAAAATTATTTAATTATAGCACAATATTAAAATTTATGTTAGATTTTAATTAACTTTCCAAAACATTTTATTGGGTAGAAGAAAAAGTATTATTTAGTAGAGGGTAAAGCCGCTTAAAAAATGCAAAACATACTGACTTATTTGAGACACCTCATCGAATTTAATTAGAAACTTAACAATCATAAATTCAACTTTATATATATACTAGATTATGCTGGGTCTTTTCCTGCTACCCCAATTATAATAAAATTAATAACTAATGGTTTTCGAAAAATATATAAAAAGTAGCATTTATAGTTTTTATGTTGTTCAATAATTTAATCTTAACCATCTTCTTTTATTCGAAGAAGACTTGATATGTTCTTATAAATTCTACCCCGTTATCAATTTTATTCAAGTTGCTCTTTTTTATCATTTTAATTCATTCCACTTTGGAACATAGAGTATCTACAATGTTATTACATCTTACTCTATCAAAACATATTGTTTTTAGCTTATTTAATGACATGTATATATCATCATACTATTAACCGCTATTTCAAATTTAATCCAAATTGGCCAAGTTTTTTACTATAAATTACATTTTCCTGTCCTTCCCTCTCTTTGGTACTTTTTTCATCTGCATTCTATTGTTAATTTTTTCCTTACACAAATGTCTCTACATTAGTAAAAGCTTGAGAGAATCTTTACATAAATACTATCAAAGATTAGAAAACTATTTTTATTACAGTTTTTAAATGCTTTTTTGATGAACTTTTTTTGTTTTAGGACAATTATTTTTAATTTTATTTGGCTCAAGTTAATTTTTTTTATATATATTTTTTTAAATTTTTAAGCAATTTAATTTTTTTTGTTTGTCCGAATGGAATGCATTTTCCAAACCAGCTACGGATTTCATCATCAGCACTCTTTGATCGGCATTAGTGTTGGATGTAAATATCATATATATTTAACTCACAGCTTATTAGGAAATAGATTATGGTGATTGATTGTTGCCTATATTCATATTTTCTACCACTAGATAAATGAGAACGAAATTTACCACAACAAATTTTTTTCTGATTTTTTTTTTATTATTATTAATTATCACTAGTTTTATCCTATTCTAGCTACTAGTTAAATTGCAATATTTTTATTTAAAATATATTAAAATATTTTTTATTAAAAAAAAGTACAGTTTTTATTCGTTTAAATTTAAATTTCCAAAAAGTTTTTTAAAGAAATGAACGCAATTAAAATTATATTCCGACGTTTATTGGTAAAATAGTTATACGCGGCCATAAAAAAAAATTATAATATATAATTTTAACCTTTTTATACCGCCTAGCCTCTTAATGTCAAAAAAGTTACAGACATTTATCCGCTTATTATTTTTTTTAGTAAAATACAGTGATTTAAATATTTTGATTGTATTTTGTTTTGTTAAGCAGATATAAGGCTTTCAATTTGTCACTTTTTTACCCTTCTTTGCTCCCTAAATATTTGAATTTCCAAAAATTCCTACTCAGTGAGGCTACACATTGGTTGAGAAGCCCATACTCCAAATTTTATGTCTCTAGGTTTATGCATTTGGACTGTACGATAATAAATCTGTCAGTTAGTCAAGCAATAACGATACTCTTTAACATATATAGATGAAAAGTGGGCATGTCATCCATAATTTTCCAAAAACTCTTTACGTATTTTTCTTCTTTATATATATAAATATAATACATAATTCGGCAGTGCCTATTCTCATAACCCTAACCAACCTAATTCATTTACAATTACATCTCAGTAAAAAGAAAAACACGTAGCGTTTAATACCACAAACAACCCATAAGGAACTGTGGAGAAGTAAAACAGTTGGAAGAATCACTAGAATCCTATAGGGGTGAACCTGAGGGGGATAGGACAAGGGCAATCCCGAATTAAGGGAAACCGGAATTAAGTAGATTGATGGGCATACTGACAAGGCACTCAAACTTACGAGCAAACATCCACCGGATTGAAGTGGTGGAGAAAAGCGACTGCAGGTTATGCTGGGAGGACATCAAAACGATGGAACACGTTCTATGACACAGCCCTGCTTTTGCATATGCAAAGGCCCAGTGTTTTTCATAGGACGCTATATCGGAAATGGCTCACCTAGGAGGTGAAGGATGAGAAACGCTGAGGAAATTCGTTCGAATGAACGAAATTCTGTGAGCAGTGCGATTTTTTCTCGATTTTTTTCCTTTTTCTTTTTTTTCCACCGCAGGAAGCGCACAATAAGCCAACCACAAGCTTAAGTTTATGTCTTAAGGGACAGGGGACCCGTCGAGGCTCCTTCTATCAACCTACCTACTTACCCTAGTATCAAAAATGTAAATATCACTTAATTGGAATAAACTAACATATTCGTCAATTCTACTTTGTTGATATTTTTATTAACAAAACCAAAATATTTTCAGTTAAAAACGTCAACAATGCTTTTTTCTTAAATATAAAAATGATATTTACACCAGTGATGTCAAGCTGTATTTGAAAAAGCTTTAAATTTGTTTTGCATTACAGTTTATGAAATTCCTTTTTCTCACAGCCAATACTTAGTTTGCTACAAAAAGGAAGTAATAAATTTTCCTTTAAAATACATGCATTTATATAATATAGTTATTGTATTAAAATCTAAAACTTTATTTTTGCTATACTTTCTAAAGAGCAGAGAAAAAATAACTTTTTTAATAATTGTTCTTATAAATCATAAGTTAAACTTTTTCAAACAAGAAAAGAAGAAAAACATTTCCTTATAATCTAACAATAGAGAGAACACATATTTGCACATATACTTTTTCCAACACACAAACACACACACACACATAGCACATCGATATGCAACTGTCTAAGCAAGGAAACAAAATACAAACATACATACAAATGTTTGTAACAAACATATCCTTTTAATATACATACATATACATGTTAATATAAAAAGCTTGACTTTAAAGATTTTTAAAAACTGACATCAGTGTCTTAACTTTTTCAACTTATTTTGGGAATTTCCCTCGTATGTATATTAATACACTATACTCTATATGTATGCATAATAAAATTTGCCGCAAATACCACAAGCTATGCAAAATAATAAAGTTAAATGACTTAAGACACCAAAATAGACATGCACACACACAACCAAATAAACTCTTAAGGGGAGATAAACAGCACCAACAGTGTACGGGTAAAATGGTTATGAACTAGAGATGTCGAAAAAAAAGAACAACAACAACAACTAATACGAAAACGAGGTATAAACTTTAGACATATGAGAGATAATATAATAAACTACATATGCAAACATATACACACACTCATCGAAAATTTAAGTTTGTATATTTATGAGCTCATTTACGAATGTTTGTACGTATATATAAGCGCATGTACATACGTATGCTTAAGGATAAATAAATGAATGCACGTAAAATTGTCCAATACATATGGCAGTTTAATCCTTTGACTTTAAGCCTTAACTTAGCAAAATAAAAAAAAAACAACAACAAAGCGTATAAATGAAAACATAATACTCTCAGTGGCATACAAACACACAAACATTTACTGTCATAATGTGAATGTGAATGTGAATAAATGCAGTCGTAAGAGTCTATTGTTTTAAAACCCAAGAAAGCAACCAGTTAACCGCATATAATAGACTTCTCCCAAAGGCCATAAAGTCTATAAATGTATGCGCTTAAACACTGATGTATATTATGCTGTGTATTGCATGTGTCTTTATTTAACTATTCCTTAACACATATGCTAAGTCCTAAATATAAATCCTATGTAGTATGTATATTTAGGTCAGAGTATCCCAAAGATAACTATAAAAAATTTGTTTTTATTATTTGTTAAAAGAAACCAAGGTTTAAGTTTTTCTAATCTAAAAATGATTTTTCACACAGTTATCAGCAAAAATTGAGCAAAAATTGTTTGTCAATGGAAATTTTCTTTCAGGTTACGTTTTCAGGGTGTTTTCTGCGCCTTGGTGCTATATTAATCCATGTTAAGGGATCTGACATGTCACAACTTTTCCAGAATCTAAATTGGTGATTTACTAGATTCGGTTAAGCTTATTTATATGCTACGTTTCACTTATGCATATGCCAGATCATCAGTAGACTTTAAATACTTTAGTTAAATATTTTACTTACTTTTCAGGGACAAACAGTTATTGAGAAATTTTGAAAAACTACCTTTGAAAATTGCCAGATGCTTTATTGGGAAAAGTTAGGAAGCTCTGATTTATCCAAACTGAAGACTTAAAATTTCCTTTTTTAAATTAAAAAGAAAAGTGTAAAAAGTTTACCAAAATTTACATTGACAAAACTAGTTTTTTGCTGACAGTTATTTTAACGATAAAGTTGCATCTTTAAGCGTTCATAAGTTAAGAAGAAATTTAAGGAGTTTTCGCTTAAAAGATTTTTTATTTGCAAAACATGTTTGAAAAGTTTTCTATTTTAAAAGAGTTTATGCATATGCATAAACATACATATATAAGAGTCTTAACGATAAATTTTTAACAAAACATTTTTATTTGCAGAAAAATTTTAATAAATTCGATCTATAAAGAGTTGTAGACATAAAATCCTGTAGCAAAAAGGGTTTATTTTATTTGTTCAAAAAGATATGTTAAAATAATTTTGAAACGTAAGTTGACACTTTGTAGTAATGAAAAACTTAATAGCTAATCTCATTTAAGTATTTATGTTTCGAAATAAAGTAAAACTCAGAAAAATTAGAGAAGTCTGTAAAGTTTTTTTTATTCTAACCTTCGGCAGCTTAAAGGTAATGATTAAAACCTAATCAGCACAAAAACTTACTGTAAGGCAGTGTTGACCTCATACAATTTACGCTTGTGTTTGAAACAGCAAAAAAGTAAAGTTAATATTTTTTAAATTTCTATTTAAATTTTCTTTTAATCTTTTTTCAACACTTTGCCAATTAAAAATATTTTTTATTGACAGTTTTAATATAAGAAAATAGTTTTTATGGTTTTTGTATATATTTCTTTATTTATTTATTTCATACATTTTACTTTAAGAAGTGTTTTAGTATAAACTTGTTTAATTATACCCTTCACATTTGTGGCCCCATAAATGATATATATATTTTGAATCCTTTCTTTAAGCGTTTTGTCTACGGCATTAATTTAGGAATTTTTATTTATTTTTCCACTTTTTTTTTAGTTTTTTGAAAAAGAACATTTTTGAGTTTGGCGTGTCCATGATCTGATTAAGATAAAATTTGTTAAAATCATTAAGAATATCACATCCAATGACTATACAAAATTTTATGAACTTCGAACTTTTTTTCAACCTTTTATGAAATTTTTTAATTTCAGGATATATAGGAAGGACACGAATTCTTGCTCCGAAATGTTTGACATTTTAAATTTGATTAAACTTTATAACGCTTAATATGTGTGCCAAATTTCAACTATTTACAATAACTTCTTTTATTTATGGCTAGTCGTTATATGAAATCAGGACTCTGTGCGGCGTGGCCTAATAAACGCTGAATATCTCTTAATCTATTGGTATAAGGAACAAAATTATTAAAATCAAAATTGACAAAAAATTTCCTATAAAATAAGACTCGAGTCAAGTTCCTAGAATGAATGGTTTCGGTTGAAAGGACAAAGAAATACGAATTTTTGTGAAAGATCCCTGTTTTTCCCAACTTCATCCTAAATGAGGCACAAGTTAGCGTTATACGATTGGGCTGAAACTTTGTCAATCGCATTTTCTAGCCTATTGGAATATTTAAGGGCAGTGCCCCGAAAGATAGTTCCTACAATAAATTTACCATACACCTTGTATCCACCCTTACGTACACACATACATACATACATACCTACAAGTGGTGAAGGGTATATAAGATTTGACACAGCTGAGTATAGCACTCTTACTTGTTTTATTTCACTTGATTGCATCATTTTCAGAAGCTACATGAAACTGCTTATGATAGACGTGGTTCAACGCAGTGCATTTTTTAAGCCAACAACAATTGGTTTAATATTGCAAATTTTTCCACGACTGCTTGGGTGCGTTGGCATTGGACATTGAAAGAAAGTGTTTCGAAAGGCACACTTTTACATTTAGAAAAAAATTAGCAAAAGTAAGGTGATATTTAGATCAAATGTGCAAATGACTTCCAATCGCTTATTTCATTAATTGAAAACGGCGTTTTATGGCTGTAAAAAAAAATAATTTTTGGGGGTGCTAGGTTTAATATATTCTTTAAAGCCTTTGTTTTACTTCTTACTTTTGCGTAAGAAAATATTTATGAATTGATATAAGACTAGAAGCAGTTATGTTTATGAAATTTTGCTAAAAAAAACTTTTTTAAAAAAAGCTTCTAGCTATGGACCGGATACTACGAAAATAACAAAATAATTTTTTTAAAACTAGTTTTTTCTTTTTTAATTATTTAAAGAAAATTAGTTTAGTTATCTTAACATTAGGAAATTCTATATGAATATTTTTATATTGTTGTGCTTAAGAACATGTTTGCTTAAAGTATAATTTTCACTATAAAATCAACTAAAAATTGTTAAAATAAAATTAGCAAAATGTTATATTTTATGTCCCTATCAATCTTTTTTTGCTCTAAATAGAATTTAACCTTCGTTTATAACAATATTCTTATATTTTTAATTTATTTTCATAAGGATGCATGTCTTTGACACTAAAACCTTGTCAGACAATTTCATTAAAACCTATTAAGCAATTTACTACAAGACATAATTACATGCGGTTAATTTAAGTGTACAATCAAATTACACAGGTTCTCCCAGCAAATTTACAAAATTATAAAAATAATATATTGTATATACTCGCAGTTATATACGTACATATTTTAAATGATGTGAAAAAAAGGAAGACCCCAACTGCGAGCAACGTTAAACTTAACCTTTTGAAGGAAAACAAAAATGTATAGCGTGTGTGTGTGTCTGTATGTAAGATTTTCCAGGAGTTTTGTTAACTACTGAATAAAAGCCTTGTGGCATTTTCTTGAAAGTAACAAGTACAAAATATAAAAAGAACATTAACACAATTAAAATTGTTAAGGAAGTCAACCCCTTTGTTATAATTTGTATCCCTATTTTTACTCAGCCAAAACAAAAATGAAAATTTCACATATTTTTTTATAGCAGATAAACAGTTGTTTAGTTAAATTTCGGAAAAAAGTAATTAAATTTTAAATAACTAAATTAGGTGGTTACAAAAATTATTAAGCATTTTCTGAGTTGGGTTCTTCAAGTAGTTTCAGTAGAAATAGGTTGTGACAGATCTTACACAAAATATTGATTCCGTTTTTATTTCTGAAAAAGTTATTGGGCTGGTTGTGACACGTTTAAAAATAAAATATTAATTACAAAATGTATTTATATTTAATTTTAATATCGACCAATTTTATTAGAAGTGGCAGGAAAACGTGCTTAAAAAACAAATTAAAAAACTAATTTTTTTTAATAACAAGTTAGAACGCTATATTTGTCTGGGCCAAATCTTATATACCCTTCACCA
>NDXZ01002258.1:7534-35798 GCA_003055125.1 Paykullia maculata
AAAAAAAAAAAAAATTGGAAGGAAAAACAAATATAAATTTAAATATTTGCAAGAAAAATTATTTAAAAATAAAAAATTAGTATTTATATTAGTACGAGTATTAGTAGATTTGTTAGTAAATAGCAAATATATATTTGTTTTTATTTATATAGTGGATAGAGTTTAGCAGAGTATAAAAGTATTAATAGGTACTAAATATAAGTAGAGTTAGCAGTGGTTGTGTAGGTATTGCAGATATTTTTGAAGTGTTAGTTGTAAGTGTATTTTCTAAGTGTTAATATGTTCTATGTAAACAAAAATCGTACATGTGTATTGAGTATTATTATAAAGTATTAGTTATTGTTATTTTTTTATTTATAAGTATTTAGTAAAAGGATTAATTTGTATTTAAGTGTTAAAATAGTTAATTTTTATATAAAATTTAGTTAGTTTATGCTGATGGTTAGTATAGCGTTTTTTTGTTTTTTTTATAATAAAAATTAAAAAAAAATTATAAACATAAAACTAATTTAATTAAAAAACCAAAATTTTAGTTTTTTTATAATATTTTTAAGAGTATTTTTATTTAAAAAAATTATCGAAATTTCAATCGAGAAATATCTATATTAGAATAAACATTTGTACATTTGTAAGAAAAAACAAATATATTTAATACAAAATACTTTTTTTTTAAATTTTGTATTAAAGGAAAAAATAACAGTTGCTCGATTGCCAACATATATGCTGTCCGTTTAATTTGTTTAAAAAAAAAATTCATAAATGTTACAAATTTATCTTTTGTTCAAAAAACAAACATAAAATATACAAAAAGTTTACACAACACTTTCTGTTTGTTAAATCGGCTTTGAATAAATTTTTGTTATATATACTAAAAATATAAGATTATAAATATATATAAGTATTTGCTGGAGATTATTATTAGATTTTTATTTCAATTTTTTTAAATAAAGGATTATTGCACATTTATTAAACAACATCAACAACGACAACTACTTCTTGTTATCTTTTATTTTTTATAGTTTTTTGTATTTTAGTAAATAATTCGATTATACATGTAAAAAATATATTTGTATTTTATAGCTTGTAGTAATAATAATTAGTTAGTTATTAACACATTTTATATTTATTTTAAATATACATAATACATACCTGCAGTTGCAATTTTTTAAAGGTAATTAAGAAGTTCTTAGGGGTTCGCACCTAAAACAATTTTTAGTTAGATTATCTTGTATTGATCAAAACATAATGTTTTTATTATTTTGTTTAATACATTATGTATGTAGGGTTGCTACCGTTCGACCTGAACTGACACAAAAAGCTAACGGACCTTTGACTAAATTGGGTAACGGACAAACAGCGGACAGAGCAAAAAATACTAACGGACAAGATAATTACAGACGCACGTAGGAATGAAACATTTTAACGTAAGAGACAAAACGGACATAAGACACACAGTTCGAAGTAGATAGTGGAAAGGTTAACATGCGAACAATCGACCGCCGGACAATAATTATTTTTGTATACCTAAGTATTTCTTTTCAATGTTAATAAATAACTTTTAAGAATTTTAAATGTAAAAGTGACTGGAGTTTAATTTCGACTAAAACCGGGAGTTAATCCTACATGTATATATATAGAAAGCCTGTCATTAAGACATGAAATATTAGTTCCTTTGAATGCCTTGAACGCATCAAACCTATTTAAAAGTATAATGGCTGAGTTTATTAATTCTATCTCACACTTTGAATCTAATAGTAAGAACCGCATTCTGTCATTTTAAAAAAGTGGAAGAATTATTATTATCCTTTTATTATTTGAAAATTCTGCTTAAAAGTTTTAAATAAGAGCAAAGATATTATTTTTTGTTATAAAAACATTGCACACAATTTATGTCTAGTTTTTGTTTTTTATGCAAAAACTGAAATTTTATATTTCTAGGAAAGTTAGAGTTTTTTCTTTAAAAAGAGACTTTATATGTTAAAAATTGATATGTTTAAAATTGTATAAAACGATTTCTTTTATTACGAATGTAAATTGAAAAAACTTGCTTACTACTATCACTTGACAAAGGCAAAAGAAAAATGGCTTTAAAAAATCCGCGACTTAGATTTACTTGATTTCAAGAAATTGTTTTACTTGAAAACATATCTACAAAATTTGTCTTAAGAAATACTGTAAGCCAGATCCTGTTGTTACACGGTTATTTATTAATTATTTTGAAAACCTTAAATATTAGGGGACTCTGTTATTATAAACAGATGAGAACAATATTTGGTTCTTGAAATTTGGAAGCGCAAATAAATCAGAAAAAAATTATCTTCTGAAATCTATAATACAAACAAAAGAGCTAAAAATATAAACCAGATCTTAGACAATTTTTACTAAACGTTGAAAGTTAGAAAAAATAAAAATCAAATCATATTTTTTATACCCTTCACACATGTGGCAAGGGTATATATAGGTTTGTGATTCCGTTTGTAATTTCTGCAATACTCATTTGCGATCCTATAAAGTATATATATTCTGGATCCTTATAGATAGAAAAGTCGATCTAGCCATGCAAGTCTGTCCGTCTGACGGCCTGTCCATCTGTCCGTCTGTCCGTCTGTCAGCCTGTCTATGTGTTGGCCGAAAACAAGTTTTCTTTGCTCTTATAGGTCACTTAGAACTGTATGTAGTATCAAACTTTTGGAAATATTCCTTAACAAATCGGTATTGAAAACTGGCAATATCCGTCACTAACCGGTTAAGATATAAGCAAAAACGACTACCCCTTTTTTTACACAAAAAAGTTATTGTTTTGCAGTTTTGGAATAAACTACAGATATGTTTAAAAAAATTAAACAATTTGGCCCAAATCCGCAAAGATATAGGCAAAAAACTTATATGGACCAAAATTCATATCATAAAAAAAAAGTTTTTTGAGATTTTAAACACCTTTCGGACATGTATATACATATATACATACAAACATACATTCACTTCTTTTTACATAACCACACATTTTTAAAGGTAAGATAAGATGTGGCACTGCCAAATATAGCGCTGTAAATTGTTTTAAGCCAATTATCAATCGTTTAAGCGTACTACGCACTCCAAATTTTCCTTTTCTAAATAAAAACAAATATGTAGATATTTTCCAATATTTTTAAACCTTGTAGATTATAGCAACATGCATACAGACACACACTTTTTTACAATATTGATTATTACAGGATGATCTCATACGACATAATTATTTGTACAATTACTTCTTTTAACTACATACGACATAATAAAAGTAAACCAAATAAAAATTAAGACAAAAACATGGTTAATTCAAACACAAAACATTTCGTTTTTGTTAAGTAATCAATAATTTTGCAAAATAGACTGCAATTTACGTGCACAAATATACTAAATTTCAGTTTCATAATATGATTTTTTTTTGTTTCCTCAAAATTATGTAAATGTTACCACAAACGATTATTATATACGAACACACACATGTACATAGGTATATTTATTTGAATATATAGATAATTTTTTTTAATATATGTTTATTTATTAAAAAGAATGTAGCAGGATTTTTGTTATAGATTATAGATTAAGTTATATTGTTTTAGGCGTATATGTAGTACATACAATAGTAGTAGTAAGTTGAGTATGTAAGTTAGTATAAGTTATAATATAAGGTATTTTTATAGTATTACAACAACACATTTTTTTTATGATGATTATTCGAGTACAATAAAAAAAATATTTAAGTGCAAAATATATTGCAAAGTTGCTGCGGCTGTTGCGGCTGGTGTGTAAATTTTTGAAACACAATATAAATACTTGTTACTAATTCTTGGCATTTAAAAGAAAACAAAGGTCAAAAATAGTGTTTTTTGGTTTTCGCTTTTCATAATTTGTTAATTTTTTTTTAATTATTTAAAAAAAAACAGACATACATATACGCGGCAATAGAGCTGTATTGATATTTTATTTTTGAAGTTTTTTTTTAAATAGAAAAAACAAAAAATAGTCATCGTTATTGATTGTTCAAAGAAGGCATTTCAAGAATGTTAAAAAATAAATTTTGTTTTTCAATATTTATGTAAATGTTATGGCATTTATTCTTTATTTGAACAAACTTAGTAAGCTGTTGCATTTAGAAAACAATTAAAACACATTCAAGTTTTGTTTTGTAACACCCACCTTTACTATATTTTTTTTTACAAAAGTCATTGTGTAAAACTTATTTGTATTTAAACATAAATAATGTTTTTTAATATAATTTTCATAAATATTTATAATTTCATATTAATATTTTTCGAGAAAGACAGCATATTTTTAGCAGCATCCGAGCAAGTGATTTTTTAAATTTATTTTTTAATTAATTAGTAGGAGTGTTTTTTTTAACATTTTGAAGGCGAGGCGAACGTTTCTAAGTTTTTTTCACTTATTAGGGTTTCTTTTTCTTTATTTTAATAAAATATCGATTTTCGTTTCGTTGCTTTGGTAGATTTTGTATTTGCATCCCCTCAGTAAGTGCTGTTGTTTAAATTTGTTTTTAAATTAAATTTCTTGCTACGTTTGTAAAAAAAAATTGTAATTGAAAATGAAAATAAAATTCAGAAAAAGAAATATGTTGTAATAGCTAAAGTGTAAGGAATACAATTCGAATATCAAAAACTATTATAATTGAAAAGTGTTTAAAAGTTCTGATATTATTGTAAACAGTTTTGTTAAGCGTTATAATCCAATCGTTATAAGTCAATTGTTTTGAAAAATGTTTAGACAGGACCATTAGTTTCCATGCACGGGTTAATGAATTTTAACAAAGGAAAAAAAAATTTATTTTTACCTGCAATTGTCACTAAGAATGTTAGATTGAAATTTTTCTAAAGAATGTACCATCAAAAAATAAAAATCTTGTTACTTGGTTAAACATAATACTAAAGCCTATAGTACATGAAAGGTAAAAAGTAACATGCGCATGTGACTCTGAGATAATTTTGTCGTCATTATGAAGCGACATGTTGTACACATGTACATGTGTACCGCATGTAGCTTTAAAAACACCCAGTTACATTTCGTGTACTATTAACATTTTGCCGCATGTAGACCCTACAACTGATTTTAAAAATGTTACCGATATACTGAACATTTTCGTGACGTCAGAGTCACATTGTATTTCGTGTACGCAGGCTTAAAATTTTTTTAACATTTCTGCTTTAATTATTTAAATATTGTCAAGGTATATTAATGCAAAAATTATTTTGATTTAGGACTAAATTTTCTTTATAAATGACATTTCTTTACATATTTTTGGTTAAACATATAACTAAGCCCTTATTTTGTTAATTGTTTATCTGCATACTTTTAAAAAAGTTTTCATATAAAATTACATATTAATAAAAAACCCCATTAAGATTACCTTCAGTGATAAAATTTTGATTTTTAATAAAAGACATCTAGTCAAAATGCAAAGCTTTATAACATTTTTGCTTTGCAAACGCAACACATTTGTTGCGTTGTTTTATATAATATAAAGTCTTAACCTAAATCATTTAGAAGAATTATATAGAATGATAAGATTCGACATTAATTAACATTTCAGTTAATCATCATAAGATCTGAAAGACCTTTTCTAAAGAGACAGTTGAACGAAAAAAAATTTTTTTTTGTGGAGTAAGAAAATCCCGTAAAAGTAATCTGTAACAATTTTTTAATCCAATGTTGTTTTTTTTTGTATTTGATTTAGTACTGAAAGAGGGTTTAAAGTGGATTTACAACGATCAGTGTCCTTAGGATCATAAGCTAATAATAGGAAATCATACAATCAGCTTTAAAACTAGGGTGTTATTTCCCTAGTTAAATTTATAAATCCCTTTATTTTGATTCTTTCTTAAACTAATAATGTAAAACAAATAAACAGTTTTTGATATTCATATTAGAAATTTTGGAAAATAAAAAAAATCTTTCCTAATTTAGTGTGATACATAAAACTAAGTTTAAAATTTGCAGTCATATTAAAAAAAATAAAAACTAAAAAGTATAGAATAAAATGCTAAACAACCAATTTAAATAAAATAAAAACTTACTAATTGTGTGTTTTTTTTGTAAATTTATGATAAAAAAAATATAATCAAAAATACTTTTATATTTTAAAATAATATAAAAAAAAAAAGATTAAAGAGAGATAGAAAAAAAAATTTTGATTATATTATTTACCATTTTCTTTTACTATGCGTACGAAAATCGTTTTGTGGTTCAGTGTTTTGCAACGGACGAAACCACTTTGAAGTTCACTGAGATTTTTGTTACAAACTATGTATTAATATATTTATTAATGTTTGTAGATATATATACAGTATGCCGACGACGATAACGATGTTGATGATGGCGACAAATATGACGACGTTGACGACAACAATGATGATTTACAAAATATACAAAAAGCACGATAATATTGTAAAAAGGCACGGCTGAGTGAAAATTTGTATAAATATATATTTATGCTTTTGTGTCTCTATTTTTATGTCTACACTTATATAAAGAAATTCTATATATTTTTATATATTTCGTGTCTTAGACTTTTAGAATTTTAATTCTATTCTTAATTCTCGTCTCTTAATTTTATGTACACAGTGAAATAATTCAAAAGAAATTACTTAAAGTTTTGTACATAAATATGTATACACGTAACGTAGTATCTAGCAATAGTTGTAGTAGCAGTAGAAGTTGGTGACTTTTGGTTAAATAAATTTTTTTTTTGATTAAGTTTTGGTGTTTATTATTTATGTAAGAAACTTTATACTTTGAAAATTGTTGTCTGCTATACAGAAGGGATTTTTACATAGTTTTCTTGCTATTGATAAACGAGTTTTTGTCGGCCTCGTCTTTTTTAAGAAACCAATTGGCTATAGTGGCTTTTAAGTTTCTTTTGCGCTAAAATAGTAGATCTCACTCGTTTTTTATATTACTAAGCCTACATGTTAGTTGCTTTTTTTACAAATGGAGCTTTAGTTTTGCTTCAAATATGTATTTGATTTTGAATTATTTTGATTTTAATATACTATATGTATTTATTTTATATATTGGTATATGTATGCATATTTGTATATGTAAGTTATTCATAGATACATATGACTTCCTATAATATTATTAAATTACATTATATGTAAGTACTTGATTTGTTGATTAAGATATTTATATAAATATGTTTTTGGGTTTTTGAGTTAATATCTAACTCTTTATCATTTAATCATGTTTTTTTTTTATTGTTGCTTTTTCTAAAAACTTTGTTATTGTTGTCTTCTGTATTCAATTTGATTAGTTTGCTCTTTTTGAACTTTTATTTTCTGTTCGTCTTGTTCTTGTTTTTGTTTTTTAATAATTTTTAGTGCTTGATTGGCAAATCTTTCTTTTAATTCTGCCTGTAGCGCTGCATTTTCTTTGTCATTAAAATTTCTGGTAGTTATTTTATTGTTAGTGGAAGAAGTTGCTCTTGTTGATCGCGTGGCTACTACTGTATCAGATTGTGTTTGTTGCTCAAGTTGATTTGGTATATTACTTTCATTTTCATATCCTTGATGCTGATAGTCCACCTTTATTAAGATTTGGTTTTTTATTGTTGATTTTTGTTTTTGTTAGAGTTTGTTTGTTAATTTTAGTGCGAATTAAATACCCAAGAAAAAAAGATTATTTAAAAGAAGAATATTTGATATTAATTTTTATGTTTTTTTTTCAGTTTTTTATTCAGAAAGTATTTTGTTTTACTTAGATTTGATAGACTACTAAAAAAATTATCCAAAGGCAGAACTTTGTGATTTCTTATGTTGTTGGGAGCGGAACTTTAAATAATAATATAATAGAAAACAGTGTCAAAAAAATTTATGTAGCTTTAATAAATGTCGATCAATTTTCAATTTTTTCAATTTCCATTGTCATATAACAAAACGTATGAGATAAAATAAAAAACATACTTATTTTCACTTATAGATTTAATTTTAAGCTTTCTCATTTAGGCCTAAATTTTAAAACAAAATTATACAGAATGCCTTTCTCGCAACTTATTGCAGCAACTTATTAAGGTGGATATTCTATGCACTATAAATTGTGCATTATAGCAAAAAAAAAAAGAAGTATTTTCTAAGGAAGATTATTTATTTTTTTACGAGTAGTCCTTTTTTTATTGTTAAATGATTTAATGCTCTTTATTATCTATAAAACATATGACAAGGTATTATATCGGGATCAGTTACACTCTTTAACAATATTTTGTCAACTGGCAGCTCAAATAACATTTTTGTACCTGCATTTACTTGCATTTTATATTTAATTTAATTTTATTTTATTCAATTTTAAGTAAAAAAGAACTTCATTTTGTTATATTACTTTTTTGTAAGAAAGTCTAAATTAAGTTTTTAATGTATTTTAATAAAAAAATATATCAGAAATTTATAATTATACAACATTTAAATTTTTATTTATTTAAAAAATATTACTGTGTTCCTTTTCATGTTTAAGAAAATAAAAGCAAATTTGAATATTGTAGTTTTCTTTTTCTTTCATTTTAATTTTATTAACACTTTAGAACACCCTGCTTACTCAGCTAAAATATTAATTGAATTAAAGACAGAGGGTAATACTCATATATGTATGTGTGTATTTCACATAGAAAACAGTTTATACATATATACGATTATTTAACGGTATGTGGTTGGTAAAGAGATAGCAGAGATCAAGAAGAATAGGAAGAAGTTATAAAATGTTGTAAGATTTTACTTAGTTACTGTTGCTGTTGTTGTGTATTTTGTTTATATATACATAAATGTATATACAGTTAACAATACTGCATATTTCAGGTTCAAAACATTAAAACATATTTTGTGTATGTGTTGTTGGATGTTTGTATGTTAATATGTGTATGATATATGTAGATGTGGTAAATTTAATAATTTAGGAACAAGGGTAAGGATTATTAACATTGTATAATATATAAAATTTTTATATGTATATAAGTATATTTTAAAATTTGTACGTTTGTTTTTGTTTGTATTAAAGTCCAAGGTAAAGTTAACATTAAATATTTATTTTTTAATTTGCTTTGTTTTATTTACTTAAAACAAAAACAATCCAAGTTTTAGGTTTTTATTTTTTAGTGTTTGTTGGTAATATAAAATTCAGTTAGATGCGGAACATTTTTCTTGAACAAAAAGGAATAATACATTATTTTTTTATAAATTTTTTTTGCTTTAGTTGTTGCTTGTCATTTATATATATAAATAAAAGAAACAAAACTAAAAAAAGGTTGTTAAAAAAAAATTTTTTTTTTTTGTATAATTTGTAAAATGCTTTTTAAACCAACGTTTTTTCATATTTCATTAGACGTATTATATTATAGCTCACTAGAGTATTTACTTTATTTAGACTCGTTATTTTCTTTAAGTTGTATGTACTTCTGTTGCATCATGTAATCCCTTGATATATTATCTTACTTAAACATATTTTACTTTTTTAATGTTCATATTTTTTCTTTTAATTTGGAGGCATTTTTTTTAATAACATATAGAAGATTTTTATGCTGTAGGTGAGTTTTTTTTTTGCAAATATCAATAAATATTTTTATATAAGTCCACAAAAATTTAGATACGGCAAAATATGCCATACTGCAAGCAATATAGTCTTACTAAAAAAATTATTTGACCACGATTAATTTCGCGATTCGGACCGCTTAACAAAGTACCTCGTTTATTCTAGGGATGTGTAAAGTCTCTTGTCTATGCTAATAAACAGAAATATATTGAGCATTTGAAAGCCAATATTGAAAGCAATATTGCAAAAACAATCCAGATTAAAAAAAAAGCATCAAGTTGTAGTTATATATATTTAATTTAATAAAAAGTAGTTTCGAAACTTTAAAAGAGGTGCTTTTAAGAACGTTCGGAAAGACCATAAATGTGTGACAATTAAAATATCCAATATTAATCTCTTTTATTTGCCGACCTCGACTTCAAAGTTTGGAAATGCTAAGAACAGTTTTTTTTATTGAATGGATCCGATTGAGTATCGAAATGCAAAGCGGCATATCTTAAGTTGGATCAGCAGGAAAAATCAACACCAAAGCAAAATATCCATAAGGAAATGATTTGTATATGGTATGATTAAACATTTTTTTAGTTTTGATTTTATAAGCCATATTTAAAAAAACAGCGATACCTTTTTATTATAAGTTTCCTACCAGATTAGGTCTTAAGTTTTTATTATATTTTTTATAAAGTAGTGTCTATATTAGAAATCGAAACGGTACCCTACAGACTTGCATACTATAAATTTTGTCTAAATATTTGTATTGTTTAAAGTTTTGCTTTGAGTATCTTGATCATGATCTTCAGTATTTTAGTCTTAATTTTACAGAGCTCGTTAATGAATGTTAAAAAAGCTTTAAATAAAATACCCTTTTCAAAACAATGACATACATAAAATATGTTTTTCCTTTAAATTATAAATGTATGAAATATTTAAATATGCTAATGTGCCATTTTTTAGGGTTGCTGTTTGGTCAGATTTTTCCACAAGAATACAGCAAGTTTAGAAACCTAAAAAAATATTAAATAACTTGGGCAATTCTTTGTGGCAAAAAATACATCAACTTTTTGAAAGTATTAAATAAATAATAACTTATTTAAGTGAGTTTTGATATTGTGTTACTTTTTTTCCTCAACACATACATTTCTAAGTTTTGTATATTCAAAAAAGCACTTTACAAAATGTTATCTATGAAATAAACAAAATAAATGCTAGCAAATTGTAAAATAAACAAAAAATGTTTACCTTTAATAGAAGTGAAATCTTCTAAAACACCTTACATACAAAATTATATAAAACACAAATGTTAACAATAATTAAAAACAGAAAAACATACACACATAAAGAAATACAAATCTAAGTAAGTGTAGAAATAAAAACAGGGACAAAGAAAACAATTTTTTAAAATAAATATAAACATCAAAGAAACAAAAACGTGAAACCAATACACATACATCAAAGAGACTAACATATATATAATGAAAAAACTAAAGAAACCCAGGATTTATAATAATGCGCACTCAAGATTACCCTTTAATTCATATTTGAATTTATTTGTAGGTATAAATTCATAATTAAATAAACTGGAATAAATTGTTCGTAATAATAATATAGGAAATTAAACACGTGGTAATAATTCATTTGTAAACTAAAGCTTTCATATTTATTTTCCTTTATTTCATTTTAAGTCACCTAACTGCTGAACACTTTATACATATAAATTTATAAATTCATTTCCTCAAACAAATGAAAGAGAAGTAGAAAGAAAGAACCGCTTTTTTCTTAATTCAAAATAATGAAAAAAAAGAAATTAAAAAAATATAATTTAAACGAAGAACGTAAGAAAATTAACAAGTTTTTTTGAATTAATATGTAAATGAAAATATGAGTTTTTTAATGAAGAGGAAAAAGAAATTATTTTCTTTTAAAACAAAATTTGTTTTATGAATGATAAAAGTAGGAGAAAAAGGAGCAAAGACAAAAGTTAAAGACGTTAATGAGTGAAAGAAATTCTAATGATGTAAACAAAAAGGATTTTTAATGTTTAATTAAACTCCAAAAAAGGTAGTTGTTGTTTCTTCTTTTAAAAAAGCAATCATTTAAATAAAAGTTATCTTATTATTACAATATAACAGGCTTGAAATGTTTTAAAGCTTATTACTTTGGTTTTGCACTGCAGTATCTCGAAAATATTTATAGGGCAAAATTTTTTTTAAGGTCATAACTGTTATTAAGATGTATTTATGTTAAATGCTTAAGAAAAATGATTCATAATAAAAAAAATGCATCTTTTAGCTGTTCTTAAGTAAGAATGTTAAACGACAACCTAAGTATTTAGAAACTTGAAGAGATGAAAAATCAGAGCGGCATTATAGCGTCTTTCAAATGGTACAAATTCTACCAACTTTAAACTTTGTACAAAATTTAATATATTATTGTTTGTAAGACTCTTCTGATAATTCCTTAAATATTTTGGTATATGTTTTTAATCTTAATTTATGTCCTTGAATTTGTACATTCAAGAAAAATCTGAGTATAATTATTTTTTCTTGTTTTAAAACTTTATTTATGCCTAACATTAAAAGCAGTACCGTTTTCTACTTGCTTACAGAATATTTGAGTATGAATCGTTTTAAAACATATTAAGGTTATTTTGGAATCTGCATCTTAAACTTTGAATGGTGCATATAAAACATTGCTATAGCTAAAATAGTATTGTCAGTTTGTGCTGAATTTGTAAAAACGAGAGATTATACTGATCACTATCCATGTTAAGTAAAAATTTCCATTCGTCAATTTTTTAAAAAACTAAATATATGTTATAATTATATTTTTCTAGTCGGTTTATCATTCATTCTAGACTCCTACACAATTCTTGAAATGCTTTCTAAAAAATTGATATGAATACTAAATTTACTACAAATAAATTCTAAAAGAAACAAAACTCTTTATCAATACCTTATACTGGACATAACCTTAGCACTAAGAATCGAGGTAAATCAAGAACATATATCAGGAACACGAACAAAGCCTATACCCAGAAATATCCTATTGCAACTTGGCTAGAATTTAACACAAATGATATTATAAAATAAATAAAAATGTAGAGTATTATATAATCGGCTTAAGATTGGGGACATTTCCTAAGTTTTTGGTACGCTGCAAAACTAGTCTTTAAAAATCACAAATAAGAGAAAAAATATCTTTAAATATGGTCAAAGAATATAATTTAAGATTGTTGTATGAAAACAAAAATTGTTTGTTTTAACAGTAAAACTTGGAAAATTTATTAAAATAAATATATTATTGGAACACTTATATATACATATGTATCAACTTTTATCTTAAAGCAGCATATTTCCAATTATCCGTTAGTGCCTAAATTATAAAAATAAGCATTAAACTGCGGTAAAATTGGGGTAAAACAAATCTTTAACTGATTCTGACGTTCTAAATTCAAAACCTAAATACATTTTGTAGCTGTGCTTTGCTATCCGGAAATAATTAACATTTTGTAAAAAATACCAAGAAGAAATAACCAACATTCAAGTGGATTAAAAATAAAATATATTATTTGTGAGAAATAAGTAAAAAAATTAAAACTAAAATGAATTTGAATAAAGAACTGTAATAAAATAAAATAAAATAATGAAGATAATCCCATAAACGTGTTGCAGTAACTTGGTAGTTGGTTTTTGTATAAGTTGTTTACGAAAAGAGTCAGTCCAACAACCAAGCAACTAGCTATTGTAAAAATCAGAATTCAGTGACTTTTTTAAAAAGTTGTTGCAATATATGATGGGGGAAAAATATATGAATTTAGTTTAATTTCCCCCTCTGAGAGGTAATGTTAAGAAAACAAAATGGAAAAAGGTATAGTTTAGATAATTTGTTTGTTTGTAGTTAAGGGGGAATTTTTTTCCTTTTACTTGTTGCCCATGCTGTTTGTTGTTGCAAATTAGTTTTAATAATATTTTACATTTCTTTTACGTTTTGTTTGTTTTTGCATTTAATTTTTTCCGTTGAGAATGTTGCGAATTTTGTTAGTTCTGTCTGAATAATGTCTGCATATTAAATTATATACATACATATAATTTATATACTATTTCTTTAATGAGTGAGTTGGATATAGTTTAGTAAAGAAGAGGAAAAGTTATGTAAATATTATAGCTAATGAGAGAGAAAGAGATATTGTAGACCTTAAAAAAAGTATGAAGTAGAGCTTTAAATAGTTGTTGGTTGAAAAATTATAACAAAATGCATTAGTACGAAATGATGCTTTTATGTTATATATTATTTTATGTTCTTGCCCCATTTGGATGAATATTATTTTTTTGTTCGATGATTTTTATGTTGGTTTTCTTTTATTTATTTTTTTTTTGATTGTCGCCTTCTTTTAATGAAAAAGATTTTTGTAAGCTTAAAAGTCTTTGATTTTCTAATTTGTTAGATTATCTATCGTTCGCTCGCTCACTCGCTCAGGTTAAGCTCTTTGTTAAAGTTTGTTAATTATTATTTTTGTAATTATTCATGACTTTTATTTTGCTTTAGCAAGATAATTTATTATTTTTAATTATTTAATGGAACTTTTGTTTTTTTTTTTAATTAAAAGAGCATAATAATTACGTATGTATATAAAACTTTGGTTTGGTTCAAATAAAAAAACTCAGTTGTTAATACTATTAAAAACTATTAACGAATTGTTTAATATTCACTATTTTTGATTTTGGTTTTCTTGTTAAAAAAATTATTATATTTGTAGTTTAATTTGGTATAAAAGTCGTTCGTTTTTAAGGTTTACTTTTTAATTGGTTGAAAATAAACGCCGTTAGCTTAATTTTTTTTAAACAGTTACTTTGAATACAAAATTTTCATTTTAACAACTTGCTTTTCTGTAGATTAATTTAGGATTCGCTAGAATAACCAAGGTTTTATATACATACTTAGTGCTACAATGATGCTCTTCTCCCTAAATACCAATATTATTTATTATTTTTTTTTCTAAACTTCTAAATGATCAGATGCTGTTGGTTACTTTAGATATCTTGTTAAAATTTTATCACGTAAATAAATTAGTTATTTAGTTAATAACAAAAAATTAATAAAAATGCAAAAGTATGGTAAAAAGACGACTTATATATAATTGCTTAATAGAATGGTTTGTTGGGACATAATATGACTTACAAAAATGTTAATTTATTAAATTTATAATATAATGTTTGTTTAAAATAAATTGTTAGGGTTTGTTTATAAAAGAGTTACATGTGTATATTTTTTAAGTATTTTTAGAATTTAAAATTTTTGTTCGTAAATGCCAAATATTTTTCTCATATACACATATGTATGTAGTTAAGCAGTATTAAAAAAGTTTCAAAATTCATTTTAGTTGATATACATATACATATATATTTTGTTTTGTTTTCCAACCAAAATCAATCAAGGAACATTATAACAATAAAAAGGAGAAAAAATATTTATATAGATTAGTACAGTTGTTAAAATGGTATAAGCGACACTCACCGATGATCTACTCACTTGCATAAACGCATAAACACCACGTAAAAACTCCATGTTAGGCTGCTGCTCTTGGGAACCTTTATTAGGGCGTTGCGCTCGACTTATATACTGTTTTACGGTGTCGGCAGCTAAATGAGGTTTTAGTTTCTTTAGTGATAATGCTCTGAAATCAAAGTGAAAATAAAACAAACCTTGTATTATTAAACAGCTTACAAAAAGAATTTTCCTAAATAAGTTAATATGTACAACTAAAATTTTATATTCAAGTACACTTGTCATTTTATATTTCACATTCATATGCTACCTACAATAAACGCGTTTCTTATGTTGGTTTTTATATGTTATGTGTTTGGCTTTAAAACAACTGTATTGTTCTTAATTTACCTAAACTGCCTTTTTTAGTGCTCTAAGCCAACAACTCTCAAAGCAATGAAAACAATGATGTAGAAACAAATTTCTATGTATTTATGTATATTATATGCAGCACATACAAGTGAATATTTTATACAAAAAAATTTGCATCACACCTAGTGTTAACACACAACCGCACACAATTATGCTATTAAAACCACACAAAAAAAGAAACCTTCACATTTTTTAAGTTGCTCTTCTTTACTAGTTTAAATGCGTATTTGCGTGTTAAGTAAAAACATCTTAAGTCAAATATTTGGAAATTACTTACACAATAAAAAAAATATTAATTTTAAGATAATGTTAGAAGGGTTTTTTACAATAAAAATTATTTAAAGTTTTTTTAATCTTTAAAAATAATTTTTAGTAAAATTTTGTTTAAAGAAATCTTTTGATACATTTTTGTCTAAAAGGATATTTTCCAAAAATTTGCATTTAATTTTTTCTTAAAAATAATAAAAAATAAAACTTTTTCATTTATTGCAATTTTTATTCTGCTCTTTGAGTTTTGTTTCTTAAAATTTTCTGGAAATTTCGAGTAAAGAAATTTTAAAACTTTTAAGTAAGCGTGAACTGAAAACTATTGTTCAAGTGTTATGTTGTCGCTGGTGTGGACTAAAGAACAAACAGACATAGCTGAAAATAAGATGGCTCATACGATACCTACACCTAGACAGTCTCATTCTGCCAAAAGAAACCCATAAATATAAAACAAGTATGATAAAAAAGTTTAAAAACTTTTAAAAAAATTGAAAGATAATAACAGCAAATTTAAAATGTATTTTTTTTAAAGGATTTGTGTAGTAATTTTTAGAATTCGACATGATTTTAAACAAAATTTGGTCGTAATAAATAAAATTAGATTTTTTTTTAATAAACTTTATGTCCAAACTTGCAAATCATGCCGTTGTTTGATTTCACCCAAGGTTTAAATGATATGTTGGTTAAATAATATCGTTATAACAGATTAGCTTTAAATATTTTTCTCTAAATTTTAAAGATTATACTGAAAATTTTGGTAATTTTGAATATTCTTTTCCAATATTTAATGCTTAAAAGTAAACATTTTAGTTTGAAAAGTTTACGAAAATGTACATAAATATAGCAGTTAACGTCTGCTAGTCAGTGCCGCCGATGAGCAAAGATAAAAATAATTTCAACATATAAAAATAATAATAAAATACAAGATTAATAAAAGTTTACATGATTTTTTAAATACATGTGGTATTAACTTGTTATTATAAATTTATATGTATAGTTTTTATATGGAAAGCTTTGGCAATTATACTAAAAAAATACAACACAAAATATAAGAAATAGTTGAAACCGAAGGTAAAATAATATAAATTGCATATGTAGCTTCGTCAAACATGTCATGTCGAATTTAAGCTGAAATTCCTTTGATGTTGGTTATTGAGTTCCTGCACTAATGGTCCTTTAATATCTTTTAAAGTTACATTTGTTATTCTATGTCTTATTATGCCATATTTTGTAACATTTTTTTTTGATGTATGTAAGTAACCATATGTTTATAAATTATAATACTTTTCACAGATTCTATTGCCTAATTATGTTGTTTTTTAAAAAAACATAAAATACATTATTTTTGATTTGTGACTTTTGATGTTTTGCCATGTTTTACATAAGAAGAATAACCATGCATTATATATTCATGTATGTATATACATATGTAGTTATTATATATACTAATGTGTTCATATACATAATTGTATGTGTATATGTGTATACAATAGGCAGTATACATATTTTGTTTTTGTTTGTTGCTGTTGTTGTTTATTTAATATGCTACTAACACTAAACTATATCATTTACAACAAACCAAGCTTATGCACATTTACAATGCATGCAAGTAGCATTTTTTGTTATTGTTGTGTTAGACAAGAATACACAACTTAAGCACCAAATTGCCACTTTGGTTGTTTTTTTCTCCTATAAAAATAAGTGTAAACGGAAATGCTTTGTGTAAAATTTTTACACATATCTATTTTAGTTGTGTTGTTTTTTTGCTTTTGCTATTGGGATGTCTTTTTTATTTTGCATACTCATGTAATATACACTATAAAAAAAAATTTGTTTTGTTAAAGGGTAAACGTTTTAATACAAAATTAAACTTAAATGTGGTTTTATGTTGTTGTCATGGTTTCCATTTATAGACCTTGAGTGTAAGCTAGACACTAGGAAAAAAAATAATATATTTTTATCTGTTTGCGCTTAAAAAGAAATATATTGAAAAGAACCTTATCTTAGCTTATACATATAGGTGACAAAAAAAAGGAGGAACCTTTCAACAAGTGCAAAACTTTTTATTTTTATTTCGTTTAATAAAAATCTAAAAACCATGTGTTTTATTATATATTAAAAAATTACGGGAAATATGAATCAGAAGTATTATAAATTTGTTTTATTTTTAAAAGCTAAGGATTGATGCAATAGTATGAAAAAATCAACTTTAAGAATTACTTTAGTTTCTATTCTAAACTTGAATTTTTTTTGAATATTTGTTTTTAGTTTTTTTGGCTCAAGGTTGTTTTTAAATTTTACACCCAAAAAGGAAAAAATTGGAGCTACATATTGATTGATATTACTCAACCATTGAGTATGTGAACGGACTTGTGTGACCATTTTTTAGAAATATTGGCGCTTTGATACTGCCAAAGAGATGAGGTTTAACAGTAGTTTGGTGTTTATGATATAATTTTTCTGAAAGTTTGTGTCTGATTCTAGGCCAATTAGTCAAATTTTTTTAAATGACTCTATAGGCTTATCTTATATATTTAATGCTTATATTTCATCTGGTTTTTGATAGATATTGCCCATTTTCAGTAACGATTTTCTATAGAAAATTTTCAAATGCTGGTGCTTATAGGATTATTGATTTTAAGCAACACATGGACAAACAGACATGGCTAGATCAACATTTATATTTTTCAGGACTTAGAATATATATATTAATATATATTTTACACCAGTTTATTAATTATATATTGCCACCTGGACAATAAAAATGCATGCAATCAAAACTTATCAAAAAATTATATTTGACCGACTGCAAAGAAATCTAAGTAAAACTCCGGTGACTAATGTTGTATGTTTTGGGCTAAAACAACATATAAGAAATTATGTGATCATGGAAGTGCTTTGAAATTCTTAAATTATAAATACGATTAATAAAATGAAAACAAACTAGCACTCTATCAATAAATATAAAAAAAGAAATTCGCGGCCAACATAAAAGTTTGGTATTCTTTGCGCTGTACATCTTAAAACTTAACGAACTGCAGCACTCCAAAAAAACAGTAAAAAACCTAGAATATTTGCTATAGTTCAAACATTTTTAAGAACTTTGAAAAAGCTTATAGATAAAATTTATTGTTTTATAGATTCAATAAAAGCTTAAAAATTTTTTTTTTTTAAATAAAAACCTGATCATATTGCATAATGATGATAATCTTTCCCTTAAATATATAATATTTTAAAGTAAGGACAAAAAAATATACTCAATTCGACTAAAATTGTTAAGACAGGGCATTTGTTGTATGTTGTGGAAATTATGCTTAGAAAGATTAGTAAAAGTCACACATTTTATTTTATATCTTTAACATTTTTAAAAGGATTTTTGTTTAAACTACCAAAGAAAATTCTGGGTGTTAACAAGGCAGTATTTGAAGCATGTTAAAGTCTACCCACCTACACTTATGTAAATACGATTTAAAGGATATGACGTAAACGTTTGAACTAACAAGAACAATTATGGTTACTAAATGAAAAAAATAAATTCACTGAAGCAATAAAACATGCAATCAGGTTTCAAACAAAACACATATTTTTATACATACGTTATACATACAAATAGATATACAAACATTTTTACAAATATCACCAACTTCTGCTAAGGTTAATGCAGTAAATACACATGACTTTAACTAATGGCAAAACTTCACGTACATATGTGCTAGAGAAGGTACGTGTGTCTATGAAAAGGCTGAAAGTCAAAAAGACATAAAAAAGAAGCATCTGCAGAAAAGAAGTAACAAAAATTATATTTAGGTGTTCATATATTCTAGACACACAATCACAAACTCATTTTAAGAAGAAGGTGGTTTTAATGGCGAAAAAATCATTGTATTTTTTATGTTTTATTTTTCTATTACAAACTTGCAAACATGTGTTTATGAGTATTTGAAAACACCTGTATACAATAGTATGTATCTGTGTCTGTTTACTATACATATACTTATGCATGTTTGGTAGATATAACTTTAGCTAAAGCACGTTTTACTAGACGATATGGTATGCCTAAAGCGCGACATATTCTTAAATTTTATTACCTGCATATGACAGCTGATTGTGGCTAGGAAAAAGCTAGTAAACATTTATAAAAAAATACACAATGACATTTAATAATTTGCCTTTAAAAAAAACTTGCTTGTCACAATGTTTTTAGAAGATAAACATTACACTTTACAATATTAAAACATTTTTGAGGATGTGAATTTTTTTTTCATCAATTTTTTTTTTTTTGTTCGGTTATTTTTTATTTATTTATTAAATGAATAAAATAATAAATTAAATGAATGAAGAAACTGTTATGCTCTTTAGTTACTTTTAAGTGTTTTTAGAGGTACTTGGCATTGCTTGTGAAACGTTCCTTATATGTATACAAATTCGTAGCAGCCGTTTTTAAAGTCGCACAAACACACACATTGTTTTATAAATTTTTAATAAAGTATGTGTAAGTAAGGTGCTGTTTTCTATATTTAAGTTATTTTTTTGTATTTGTTTAAAGTTTCATACTTTTGAAGACAATAGGTTATGGCCATTTTCTAAATTTGAAACTCTTTTTATTACTGATTCACACATTTATATTACTCATTCACAAAAAGGCGAAAGAGATGATTATGTGTGCATGTGCGTTTTAAAAACAATATTTATATATTTGATTTTTTTTGTGTCAAATTCCTTAACTTTAAGAAAAACTTAAAGCAAATTAAAACTATTTAAATATAAAGCTTAAATAGCTTTGAAATCATAAAGATTGGTCCATTATTGACCCTACCTCACAAAATAGGCGTTTATGCAGATATCATGTTTTCCCCTATATAGTAAATTGTTGTGTAGGTTGTAACATGTCGGGGTTAACCAATTATACCTTTTAAACTTGTTTAATTATAAGATTCCTTATAAAACTTTTTTTATTTTGCTCAAACCTTATATGATTTTTTTTGCAGATGCTATGAGGTAAATCTCAGCTTAAATAAAACTATATATTGACAAAAAATTTTTGTTTTAAATAATAATTGTTAACGTTTCAATATGTAATTTTCTTATTACCTGCACAATGTTTTACAAATTGTGAATTAAAAAAAGGACATTTTATTTAATTAGTTTTTCTTAACTTTTAGATTTCAACTTTATAGCAAAATTTCAAACTTACATAAAATTTATTGTATCTTTGTAAAAAGTGTTTATTAACAAGATTAAAATTTACTAGTTATAATATATGTTCTTATCTTTTTAATGCCTTGCGATTTAATTTTCCCATGTAATGCACACTTAGGCGCAAAAACAAATAACACACACATACATACATACACATACATGCTTATACAAATGCTTCTTCTTTGATGTTAAGTTATCGTAACAAATTAACAAAATAAAGGGGAAAAAAGGAAAAAGCCTTCATCCCTAATATTAACATTTTACAGTTTATATAAGATAAGCATCTAAGCTCCACTCTCTAAGGATTCAATTAAATCCTACGATTATACATATAAATAAAAACACACAATATGAAAAAATACACACTCGTCTAGTAACATGTGGTTGTGGCTGTGAAGCAGAACATAAAATCCCTGCTATAAAAGTAATCAACCAAAGATAAAAAAGCATCATGTATTAGATTTGGCAGCTAACCACGCTTAAATGTTTTCTTGTTTGTAAAAGGCTCAAAAGCTTAAAAGCTTAGCTAATAAATTTTAAATTATGCAAAAATTTAAAAAAAATAAAGTTTCAAAGAAATTTCTCTTATATTTTATGCTTTTGTGGTCCTTAACAGTAAAGTGATGTTTTAAAAAATATGCTATAATATCTCTTCCACATGGGATAAATGGTGTTGTGGAATATAAAAACTTAAGTTATAATTTTAAAATTTTTAAATGTAAACAGAATTAAAGGTATGTGTTTCAGAACTAATATCTCTTTCCCAAATGCCTTATGTCATATTATAAATAAAGTAATAAAAAAGAACTTGTATAAAAAAACGTCAGTTACATTCATTTAATGTTTTGTTTTTTTTGCTAAGAGAACCTTAATATTAATTTAAATTTCTTTTAGATGGCTGTTTAAAATTACTATAAATTAAAGTATTTATTGTTACTTAAATTAAACTGCATTTTTTTTTATTTTGTTGATGTTTAAAAGAAATTTATTTGAAACAGTTTTTAGCTACACAAAATGCAAAAGTTATATCAACACGGCACTGGCATACTATTTTAAACAGTTATTCTTCTATAAGATAATCTAAAAGTATTTATGGCATTGCAATTTGTTTTCGTTTTTTAATAATATTTCGAATCTCTTTTATAAGATACAATATAGTTAAATAAATGTTAGCAAATTTTTAATTTTTTACAGTTTAAAAAAAACGTTTTTGCGGGTTACTTCTAAATATTATACTATATACAAGCAGTTTTTTAATACCTCAAGTAATGTCTGGATCTGGATTTCATTTTGGGAGTAAGAAATAAAAAAGACACAATGGCCATTGTTAGTTGGCCCTTGTTTATTTTTTTTCTACAAAAATTCAAAGAAAAGCAATTTTAATACAAAATATTTATGATTATCATTTATTAGCTGGGAAATGCAGTTTGTACTTATATTATGAGTAATAACATTAAGCTTGTTTTATTATTATTTTAAACAGATATATTACAAAAACATCATTTAATCAGTGCTATACATATATGAATCTTATGCATAGAAAAAATTAAAAAAAACAGTTTCTCAGGTCTTAAATACCACACTTTGGCTTAGAGAAAATTGTTTAGTTCCCAAGTATGAGCAGTCATCCCAAATTGAATTTAAAAAGTTTTTGCTATTAAATTTAAAATTTCGAACCTAAAAGAAGGTGTTAGTAATATCTTAAAAAATATAATGTTAAACAATATTGTAGAAACAATTTCAGTGCAAACGCAAATATATATATTTTATACGCCCCTTTGTACGTATACGTAATAAAAAATCAAAACGTAAAGATGTACGTAAATAATGTGAGTTTATACCAAAATTTTGTCTTTAAAAATGAAAAGAATTTTTTCCCAAAACCATATCCAAATAACACTACGAGATGTTATAATCTAATAGACAAATATGTAATCTATTTTCTTAAATTAAAAAAAAATATATTAAAAAAATTTCGGCCAGTTTTTTGACAAATGAATTTTTTTTTTTACTATAAATTCAAAACTAGTTTTGAAGTTTCAAGAATGTTGGTATTATTTAAGCTCATAACGTTTTATATTAAAATTATATTAGTCGAAGCTCTGTTCTGTTAAATAAATCATTTATTAACAATGCGTCTCCGCAACTTTTAAATTTAATTTATATAATAATTTTAATTAATTCTTTTTTTCAATTGTTTCCATCATAACATTTTTTTTTAAAACATATATATAATAATTTTTTAAGTTTTGCTAAACATGCATATGTATTAGTTTTTACTCTCAAGTCTTATAGCTTAATAAATACCAAATAAAAATGTACCTAGAAATGACATTAACGAGTATGATGTCAAAATTTGGAGTGCACTGTAAGCGTAAAACTGTTATCAAAAAATCTTTTTCTTTATAAGTATTTTGAAACAAAGATTTAACGCTTTGATTTTTTAATTTTTACATAATATGTTTATAATAAATTTGTTTATTTCGAATTTAATTTCCATAAAAAATAATTTTGGCTATATTTTTGTTAAATGTAGCAAAATAAAGCTTTTTAATTTATTCATTAAATATTAACACACATACATATATTATTTAAAAAAAACTTCTGTTTTTATAACCGTTTTTGCATATTTAAAACATATGCAAAATATGTGAATTATTAATAATTTTTTTAAAACTCTTTTTAGTTTATTAACTTAAAGCCTTTTTTTTGTCAATATAAAAAAGCACACACATTTTACTTCGATTGAAACAATATTTACATTCCAAACTTTTATGGTTTATTTTAAAAATTTTTTTAAGTTGATTATTTATAAACATTGAAAGATGTCACGATTGTAAAACCTTACATAAATACATTTTTGTTTGTTTTTGACAGTCGCAATTATAAACAATAATTTTGATAAACGAAAAAATAACTTTAAGAGCAAAATAAATATAACGTAAGCTTACTGTATGTGCGCTTCTGATCAACAATCGTATGTAAAAAAAGTTGTGTACAAAGTATGCAAAAGAAAAAAATTAACTGCGAAAAATGATTAAAAACCTGGTTTTTATGACATGTTAATACATACATGTCATGAGTTTAAAAACCAATATATAACAGCAAAAAGAGAGACAAAAATACACTTAATAAATGAGATAAACATATATAAAAAGTGGTCATAATTAGATGTGCACTCTCCGCCCTTATATAAAAAGAAATAAAAAAATGACATAAATGTACTCATGTGAAAAAAGAGTAACCCTCATAATGATTTCAAAACAAAAAGTATTTTAATATTTTTTTCTAATTTATATGAAAGATATATAAAAAAGTGATTTATATTTTTTTTAAGACATAATTACTTATATAAGTATATTTTTTCAATTTGTTATTTTTTGTATAAAAAACATTTTAATATGCATTTTATAACAAGAATCCAGAGATGCTACCTTTAAAAGAAAAATCCCTGTTTTCTTACTATTTTTTGACAAGGATGTGTGAGTTAAAGGTTTACAGGCTTAAATTGCCAAGTAAACATGATGCTACATTTATAATATTTAGATTTTACGTAAGTTCTTGAAAAAGTTTTTTTTTATGATAATATATGTTTTTTTAATAGTAAAGGGTTACTGCATGACTGAGTTAATTATTAATATGCTTGTATGCATTGAAAAAGCCTTAGAGGTTGTGGGTTGTGTTATATTTCTAGATTTTCTCTATACACAAAAAAGGTGTTTGTTTACTTTTTTTTAAAACTTACTTTATGCCCGTAATGGACATATAAACATATATATGCTCTATATTTTTTTTGTAATATTAGCAGGCGTATCATCTCCCGTATAAGGGGAATAAATTAAAATTTTATTAAAATTGGTGTAGACACTATTATATTCTTAATTTTTTTATCTGGTCTTAAATTTTCACATTCGTGAACGTACAGCTCGTTTTCGGACTATGGCATTCGTGAATGTATTACTGAACATATGATTTATACGAACTCTCATCCGTTAACAAAGCTGTTCGAGAACATACAAATTTTTTTAAATTTATTGAAAATATTGGTAAATATATAAACCTTTTATAAGAGTTTTATTATTAATGCATTTGGGACACCTGCTAAATGTAAAAATGTGAAAAAAGGTAAATAATGTTAAAAAAAATCTCCAAAATTTTCAATGTTTCTGTGCTTTAGGCCGATGGTCCTTTCAACTATGCTTATTGCTTTGGAGTGAATTTTATTAAAAAAGCCTTCAGTAGATCCATCGCTAGCATTTCCTTATGGCGTTCAAATAAAAATAAAATATTTTCAATGCGCCATTCAAATCATGATGCAATTAACTAGTTTGAACATGACGTTTTTTATGATTTTTTTTTTTATGAAGTTTGACATTTACCTTAGCATCGCAAGAGAGAAAATTTTTTTTTATGTATGAAGTTTAACAGATATGATGTCAAAAAAAAAAATTGTGAGGCTACCTGATTAATTGTATCATGGCTCAAGTAAAACAAGGCACCTAAAAGTTAAAATGAACAAAATATAACGATTCGTTTGCAATCGTATGTCATAATACTGATCAGTTCAAACGATTGATGTATCACGTATTTTTTCTTCGTACGATTATCGGTACAAACACAGAGCCCTAGTTGCAGTTAATAATGGATAGGTTTGAAATAGAAAGAGTAGACACCCATCCCGCAAAAAAAGTTTATTTAATATACATATTTTATGAAACAGTAAACATTAAAGACTTTTGGACATCTTTCCATAAACAGTTTTATCTGCAAAATCTGTAATACAAACAAACATATATTTCAATATTATTTAGTTATTATTCCGTTATTTACCCGATTTTCAATATGACTCAAAAAAAATTATTGAATAACCATAAATTATAGTCTACGAATATATTTTCTTTTTTGCTTTCATTGGCACACAATTTAATTCGTAATTTATTGTGTATAGGCTTGACAGTGTACTTTGCTCGCAATATTTTCATTTGAATTTAGATAATTTTTAGGATTATAATATTTGAAATTTATAGCATACTTTGAAATACCCTAATAAAAGTGTTTCTTACTTTTGCTTCGATCTCAGAGGTATGTCAATTTAAACATGTTTGTTTATATTCAACTAAAAGTGACAAGTGATTTCCAATTTATTAAAGATTTGCTGAACGCGTATTTTTGCTATCAGTTTTATTCCTGGAGTCATTCTTTAAAAATTCACATTATAAATATACATATAACCTAGTAAAATAATAATAAGAGGAGATAATAAGCTATTTATGTCACCGTATATTTTATTTTTATGCCAAGTTAAATACTTTTTAGTTTACACACAAGCCAGATTTGATTTTTTTTTATTTAAAGAAAATAATTTAAAATCAAAACTGGTTTAATTTAGGGATGTTTTATTTTTCTTCGGGTCATTGTTTAAGAAATATTGAAATATTAAAAAAATATAAATAAATTGATAAATCAGTTTTGTAAAAACTCATATTAAAACAACTCAAATATTAAAGTACTTGTTATTCAACAAATTTTTTAGTCTTCAAATTACCCTTGAAGGCTGAAAATTATCCGGCCATATTGGTTATGAGAAAAATATCATAAAAATCATGACTTTACTGCAGTGTTTCAGTTTTCATAAATTACTTGCTAAATAATAATTTGTTTTGTATTTATTGTTTTAATGTTTAAAAGTAAAAATTACTATTATTTTAATCAAAATTTTGAAAAAAAAACTCAAAAGCCTAAAGTTTTTTTTTTGCTGAAAAATGTGGAGCAACTATTGCGAACAGAAAAATTTAAAGCTAAATTACATTCTGAACTTAGCTGCATATATCAAATATTATTTTGAAAAATTCGATTTTAACGAGCACAAAAGAGTTATCAAAATAAATTTAAAATAGGTTAAGTTTTCAACGATAGACAAAAATATGCTTCTTAGGTGAGTTTTGGTTATGGTTTAAATTAATAAAACTGTATTCGATAGAAAAAGTTAGAAAATAGAAAAACAATTTGAAAATTTATTACCATAAAAAAATTTTTTCAATAAAGTTCGAATGGTTATTAAATTCTAAGAAAGCATGTTGTTCGTCTGACGGAAATATTTAAAGTGCAACAGTTAAGAGAGAAAACTCCGTAATGATTACGCAGGCGTTGTACTTTTAAAATTTTTGCTTAAATTGATTAAAATTGAAATTGAAAATTAAAAAATATTTCACTTTAAAAGAGATGATTAAGAAATCAAGATCTAAAGCTGAATAAATAAATTTAACAGAAAATAAACAGAAAACAGATAAAAATATAAATTTAGCACACACATAAAAAAAGTAAATAACAACGGATTTATTGTCATTGTCAATTATTGTTTGAGCTACAAAATGAAAAACAAAAGCTAAAATATAAAATTGCAATTTTTTTTTCATGATTTTTTTAAATTATTTTTACTAAAATAGAAAGGAAATATAAATACTAGAACACACTGACCAAGACCTATAAACAATATAAATGGCATGTTTATATGAATATGTAGTTTTAATTTCCTTTTTGAACTGTAGTTGGTATACTTTTTGATTATTATCAATTACTACAAGTTTTATTTTTCTTTACTATAATTATGTGGGTAAAGGACTTCTTTACGTTTCTATCCATTCATTCGTTTTTGTTGTTTCTTTTATTTTCTGCTGATTTCGCTTTTATTTATATTTTACTTATACAAAAAATCATTGTTGTGGAATTTCCGGTTGTTAAATTTACAATGGCTTAGAAAACAACATATAATTATTAAAAAAGAAGAATGCTAAGAGAAATAAATAAAAGAATGCCTAAAGAAAGGAGAGATATTACCAAATAACTTAAGCATTGACAGTGCTGCACTATTTAGCATGCTTCTTTATTAGGTAGGGGAAACATTTATTATAATAAATAATGATATTATCATTTAAATATATTATTTTTGTTTCAATTACTTAACCTTAACCCCAAAATTTTTAAACAGTATGCAAATCAAATCATTTTCTTGATAGATTGTAGGGAATTTTCTTCTTTCTAAAAGCTAGATTATAGCTTCTTATATGCTAATGTATTTGTGATATCCAAAACTAATTTGGACTTTAAAAGCAAACATTATTAAGTTTATATCAATAATTAAAAACAAAACTGCTTATTAGATATGCGCCAATCTGCAAATCTGTATTAAACTGATTAAAATAATTTATTTAGATCAGTTTTAAAATTACACCTAAAGATTCCTTTAGTTTAGTTTAATCATAAATAAATAAAAAAATAATACTAACAATTACATAACAATATATCAAAGGAATTT
>NDXZ01002258.1:35886-61510 GCA_003055125.1 Paykullia maculata
ATTCTTGAAAAATTCTGATGTACAATCTTTTTTAAGTATATGCTGCTCTTTTTTTCTTTATAAAATTCCATAAGTCATCGTTGACCTGTGCGAAAAATTATTTTCTCACAGAACAATTCTAATTTTTTACAGGACGTAACATTTAACCAATGACTTAGTCTAATATGCATACCTTGTCCTAGATTTGTCAGTGGTAGAACAGTTGTGTTTAACAATATAACAAAAAGTCAAACAAAAAAACGCAGCAAGAAGCACTAAATGCATATTTTATATATATTTGAGTTAGTTTAGGTTTAAATATTTTTGAATGTATGTAAGTGTAGTATAAATATTAAACTGCATAAAATATTTGTAGGCGATTTAAACCTGGTAGTTGTTTTTTGTTTTACTACTGGCACTAGCAAAACATTTTTTTCACATACATATATATAGTAGAAATATTTAAAATACTGCCACTTTCTAATTTAAACGCGAATGTCCGGCCGTCCTTTAAGGTTTTTGCAACTATTTTTTATATTCTTTTATGATTTTATTGTTCTTGCATAGTCCGTTCTTAATTTCATTCATATTTCAGGTGGTATTTTGTTTCTTTTGCAATTTTTGTTTTACAATTAAACGTTTTGAGTTCAACATTTTATTTTTTAATATCTGTGGTTGTTTTTATACTCTTAAGCTACTGACTTTACCTACGAACATTAGTTTAAATTTTTTACTTGAATCAATCTATTATTTAGTTTTTTTTTCGTTGTCCAATTGTTGTGTTTAATTTTAATAATATATATAATAACGTTTCCTTTTATTATTTGCTTAACAGTTGTTTGTTTTTTGTTTGTCTTTTATATTTGTTAGGTCAAGCTATTGCAGTATCATAAAATATTGAGTAACGCATTTTTTAAGGTTATCTTTGAATAGCATGAGAATGAGGGCATAAGTAATTTGAATGTTAAGTAAGTTAAAAAGAAAAGTAATTACATATAATTAAATATTAGATTTGTTCAATCTAGTATTCAAATTTTATTTCTTTTAAAATTGTTTTTATAACCTTCTTTATTAGTGGAAAAAGTGTATGTATATATGTTGGGAACGCTATGAAGCTATGTGCCGAAAGGTATGTATAAGTTTGTCATTGAGATCCAATCTACTTCATTTTATTTGCAATACTTCTACTTAATTTTTTCAATAAAAAAAAAAATTGATTTGTCTTTTATGAATTTTAACAAATAATAGTCCCTTAAACAACAATTTGTTGAACAATGTTTTTCTTGTATATATTTCAATTTAATTTAGCTGAATATAGCAAACCCTACTTAACGTTACTCCATAAACTTAAGTTTTCTATATTTTTGCCACATCAGTTTAACATACATAGTTGACAAAAGTATACAATAACAAAAAGTTATCAACTTAAGGCTAAACATAATAAATTTTCAGATATAATAACAGGTTCCCATTAAAATGAACTGGACATTATTTTTTGACAAGCATTCCGCTCATAAGTAATCCTAAATAAGTTAAAAAAATAATTATAATGTTTATAACATTTCCTAAAATAAATATAGTTGCAATTATTGTTCACATTATAAATTTTCTCTTCTTAAGTAAACGTAACCTCTTTTACTTAATATTTATACAAGTTTAAAATAAACATCTTTGTGCTATTAAAGCAACAACGATAAGAATTTTAATCCCAAAGAAAATTTGTATCTAGGTATATATTCAACACATGTAAAACTTATTAAATTATATTTTTTTTTTTATTATTGAAAAAAAAATTAGATTTTTTATATTAGTTTGTTGTTGAAATTAAATATCTGGACTACGTTGACAGCACAATATACAATATAATAAGACCAATTCATAAGCGAGCTTAAAAATATAAAAAATGGCATAGATGGCAAAAATAATAAATAAGAGGAATTATACAATGCAAGCGATACAAACTACACACAAAAAGTATTTTTTCTGTACATTATTACCCTAAAAACAACACTGGGTTCTTGAGTCATAAAGCAAAAAAAAAAAAAAACAGCTAAAGAACAATAAGTAAACAAAAGCAGAAGAGTAGTTTTTCAACATTTTTCTACAGTTTGTTTATTGTACACGAACTTAATACTTAAACTCGAAATGCAAGTGCCTATACATATACAGGAAAAGTCAGAAAGAAGAGATAATGATTTCCTAGATATTTAACGCGCAAACCTATGTAAACGCAAAAGGTCACAGGGAAAAGGTGTAAGAAAGCATTGCAACATTTTTTCATGCTGTACTAGCATTGTTAAGGTGCAAATCGAAATACCGCACATAGAAAATACAGGTGAAATAAATATAAAATAAATGAAAATAAGCACAGCGTGTGCACTTGGTAACCTATTTCCTTATTTTGAATTTCAAAAGTTTTTTTTTTTTGTATTGTGAAAATAACTGGGAAAACAAACAAATGATATATGAAAACTGCAAAAATGTTTTGAAATATATGTATGTACAGGTAATCCATACAAAATAATTATAAACATACATATAAAACATGTAATGACAGTGCCAGAAAATATCACTTTAATATTGAGGTTAAAACAGAAAATAAAATATGTTTAAATAACAACTTGACAAGGAGCACAAATTGTTAAAACAAGTATTGTTGCTTATAAGACCTAAAAGTTTATGAAAAAATGTTTAAAAAAATAAATTAAATTCAAAATTAAGAAATTAAGAATATTTAGGGGTTTAAAGGTAAATTTAAAAAAACTTTAATTAGTTAGAAAATAAAAATATATATAAAAGACAACTTTGTGCGTTCGATAAATAAACATAAAGCGATCTAAATTATTGACCGAATGCCATTGGCCAGAGTTTATGAAAGAATTCAAAACAACGCAAACCAGCCAATTCCTTGTCATAGACAAAAACTTGTAATTTAACTAAAATAAACCTGGAAGATGTTCCATCGTTCTTTGGGCGCATGTTTTTAAGGTATTTCCTATGCCTTAGCCTAAATCTATACTAAGAATGTACTACCCATAACCTGGTCACGCTCGACATACATAAATTAAATTTAAATTTAACTATTTACTAGAGGCTTCTCTGGCACTGTTTATGATTCAAAGAAAAAGTTAGAAACATCCCTTTTTTAAAATTGTGGTTAATTTGTTATACCAGATGTATGTTAGAAAAATGGAAAATTTTGATAAACTCTCTCTTTAATTTTTTTTTGATAAATTCTCTCTCTCTCTCTTTTAACATTAAAAAATTTTTGATTAAAATCTTCAGTTTGAAAAGTCGTACTCTTAAGCAATTTCTGTTACGTTTTATATCTGTATAGATATAAAACAATCTCCTTTCAGGGGTTTCATATCATTTCTCTATTGTTTTATTGAAATTGTTTTATTTTAATTTTAAATGAATTTTTGATTATTTCGTTCATTAAAAACGTATTCGTTAAAATATTATTTAATCGGTTTGTTCTACAACCTGTATTTTCATTTGTTTTTAAAACTGAAGAATTTTAAATCTTACGTATTTCGTATAAGTAACATTTGTTTTTGAAACGTATTGTCATATGAAGAAATCTTTTGTATAAGACAGCAGGTGTTAAACTACATAAAGTTAAAGCTTGTAAATAAAATTTAATTTGGTGTTAAAAAAATATATATATCAAATATTTTTATATCTTATAATAGATTTAATGTAAATTTAACATGCTTTAGAATTAATATGTTTAAATTCATACTTCACAGCACAAAAATGCGAATTTTTTTGTCTGCCTCTGCAGTTCTGCAATCTAAAAACACTTTAAACAAAATCATCGAAAGCTTGCAAAATTTCAAATAGAAATAAGTGATTATAACAATATTTTTTTTTGTGTAAAATATATATTTTTTTAAAAATGGTTTTACTGTTTAGTTTGCTTTGTGTCAATTAAACTAGGTTTACATGGTATATTTCTTTTAGCAATTCTTGCAAATGATAACCATTTTAAAAAAATCTAAATAAGTATTATAATTATTATGGCATTATACTGGTGTACTCTGTGTATGTATTTTTTTCTCAATTTTTTTAAATAACAAGTGATAAGTTAACAAAGCTATGAACTCTATTCTATTCTATTATTCTCTCTCCTTTTAATTTATTCTATACAGTTGTCGTATGCAAATATACTTGTTTGTGTGTGCGTGATTTTTTTTTAAATAAGGACGTCGCTCTCGCACTCAATTCCATGTGAGTGCTTTTGTATTGTTCATTTCTATTGTTTATCATATGTGGAGTGAAGTGTATTTAACAGTTATAGTTCTTGTTATTTTCATTGTTAAAATACGACCGACTGCAATATACATACACATGTACATCATAGTTCATATGTTAAGTATTTCTTGTATTTGTATTTGTAGTTTGTAAGATGTGCAGGAGTGTTTCCCAATCTCTTCTTAACTTTTGTATATCTAGAATGTTGTAAAGTGTAAAATACAAATTCTTAGGCAGCCTTCTTTTTAGTGTAACAAATCGATAGTCAAATTTTAACAACACGTATTATATTTTCAGAATATGAGATAATGATAATAAGCATCAGAAGCAATAACAATGAATAACTTTAAATTGTTGTGTCTTCAATATCATTCGTATTGCATTTTGATATTTTTTATATTTATATACGAGTTGTTGATTTGTTACACTTCAACAATCAATTGGTTTATGTGACTTTGGCTTATTAGTGATGTAAGTTTAACATTTATCTTATTACAAAACAAAAAACAAATATATTGTATTTCATTCAGCACATTTTTTACAACAAATACAATTTTCCAATTAAAAAATATATATGTACAAAAAATTTTGGAAAATTTAATAAAATAATAAAAATCAGCCAAAAATTGTATAAAACGAATATGTTTCAGCAAATTTATCTAGGCAAAAAATTGTGTTGTGCTCATCAATTAAAAAATATTCCAATAAGTATACGCCTTCGTAGCAAATCAGGCAATATTTTTGCAATATCACTTAAAAAATTTGCAGTTAAATGCTTAACTGTTTCTAGCTTATTGCCGAAGACAAGCGACTTTATATACCCCGGAACGTCATAACGTAAAATATAATGGCCAGTTACCACGTTCATTTCTTAAAATTTATCGTTTGTCATATGCTCCTTTTAGTTAATTATTTGTATCCGTCGCTGTTTGGGAATATTATGCAGAATCCACATGTTTTCAACAGAAATTTTAATAGCAGTATAAAAAATTTGGTAATCATATCACTGTATATATTTTATTTACATATATTTTTTTTTTAATAAAAGTTTCTTTTTGCCACGGCATGGTTTTCGTATTGGAAATCACTGATGTTAGCAATTGCGCTGGTATAAAATTGTCATCAACATTTTACATACCGTAGGTATATTAAATGTATTTACATATGTGAGTTTGTAAGTTTTTTAAATCATTGTTAAAGACATCTGAAAATTATCGTAGTTTTAAGGCAATAACAATCTTAGCAGTTGTCAAGCTAACAGAAAAGCATTTACCATTATGCACCAAGTGTAAGTAATTAGAAGAGTTTTATACGTTTATTGTCGCCATCATCAGATTTCTTTTGTTGTGGTTGTCCGAAAATAATGGAGAAAAATACAATTTAAGTATGTAGGATTTGACTTAAATGATCACTCATGCAAAGATATTTTTAATGTTAGTATGTAAATAAATTAAATTTTGTAAAAATAGTTTGTATATCTCATTTTAACTGAGAATTCATAGAAACAAATTTTCATTTAAAATGTGTTTTTTAGCATAATAGGTTAAAACTTATAATATTGTTAAGCATTATTTAATATAAACTGTAAAAGTAAAAAAAATCAATTCAAGGATTTAACCTATACTGACTAATTGACAACATCTGTTTAGGAAAATCCTTTGGTAAATTTGCTAATTTAAATTTAAGCTTATACGATTAAAAAATGTTAATTTCTATAATATTTCTAAATGTAAAAATTGTGTAAACAGTTTTTTTTTATATTTTGATTAACTTTATGCCTATAAGTTTGTGTACTGTATTCATTAAATGTTCTAAAACGTAAGTGTTTGAAGAAAGATTGATTTAGTTACAGATTCGTATTTAATTGCATTTATTGCATATTTAATAAAAGATCATTAATAGTTTTATCAACATTATGTACAGCTTATTGTAAAGCACACAAATTTATACCTGAGACACATTGGAATAATATGCAAACTAGTATTCCATTGAAACTTATTAAGAGAAAATAGACCGTTAGCATAAAGTATTCTTTTATATACTTTTTAAATACGCACATAAATTAATAATCGTACTGATAAACGAAGTTATACTTCTTTTCTGTGCCAATTAATAATACAATTTTCCTTTTAACCAAACAACTTGAGTTCACAAACTACTACAAACTTAGTGCATTTTTTTTATTCTTAGTTTACAATATAAGTAAAAGCTGGAGTGTTTATTATTTCTATTTTCAGTAACAGTTATATGTTTCCGTTTATATATATGAATGTATCTCCCTCTCAAGACGTGCACGATAGCGAGCTATGTCAGTTTTTGTTTTGTTATAATTCCTAAGTCCTGTGGAATTACAGGTGAGTGATTAAGCCCCACTAGACGAAAAATCGTGAACTGCCTGGAAATTTTCTCAAGTACCCGCAGGGGTCACGTAACAAAATTGACTTAAACAGTTTACATAAACAGCAAACTATTTACTAGAAAATATTAAAACTCAGCCTTCAACCATAAACACGCTGAACAAGGTACATTTTTAGCAAACCTTCATATTATTAAAATTTTTATTATAAAAAAGCGCTGTTCAGGTGAATAGTAGAATTAAGAAATGGTAACTTTTCGATAAATCTCAGAAGAAATTCGAATTATTTAGGTTTGTTACACGCTAGGAAAAAGTGAACTTTAAATTTAAAATAAAAAATTTGTAAAACTAAGTTTGTAACCAAGTGCAAAAAGTCCAAGTCAGTAAATTCAGTTGAAACGAAGAAGCAAGGAGGCTTCATCGAGAGCATTGTTTAGCAAATGTTACTCTTAATCACTCTTATTTCAAAAAGTTTTGCATACAAAATCTTTTCCGATTGCAGATCTAAGTTCCCGAAAGTAAATAAAAAATTATAATAAATTTTTGCCGACCAAGAACTTCCACTTCTAATAGACAGCAATTAGCAAATGTCAATAAAGGGGTTAAGTAAGACGATATATTTTTTTTTTGGCTTAAATACAGCCATTTCCTCTTCAGAAATGCTAAAATATATAAAAAACTATTTTGTCATTCTTTGTTACGCATATAATTTATAAATGTTAACAGTTTAAAATATATAAATTTTTAATCACTCGAGAGCATCTATGCAAATATAATCACTTCGATCATTTGAAAATACATATATTTATATAAGTAAATATGTTTTTATAAGTATTTGTTAGAATGTGTTTATTTAGTATGCACATTAAACTCATGTTTTTTTTCAAGATATTTATAAAGGACATTTATTTTATATACAAACTTATACATAAGTACAAAAAAATAAATATAAATAAAATAAATATAACAACTAGTTGTCCTAAGCAATATATTGATTTAAGTGAAACATCCCATCCCATATCAAAAAAAATGGGATGGGAAAAAAGCTTTTACTGAATACCGTTGACTTATGAATATTGTATTATTCTTGACATAATTTAAATGACCCTTAGGGTACAAAGTATTTTAATTTCAAGGATATAACAATATTTATGAATTAATATTGTATGCGATAATGGCGAAACTGTTAAATATTTAAGAGTATTTTTAGTACTTGTTTAAATCATTTTTTCTCTTTTTGTATTATGCACAATATGATTTAATGGACAGTAAAAAAAATATGCTACAGCATAAATATATAATTTGTTAGCATTATTTTCGGTTTTAATATTGTATAGGAAAGCGAATATTTTCTTAAATTATTATATGAAAATTTTAGTTGTAAACAGCGGAAGTAAATTGTTAGTATTTTCAAAATTTTGAAAAAATGTGTTGTATATACTAAGTTTGTAAAATGTTGAGGCTGGTCAAAGATAAAAATAGCTCTACCTATACAGTTTCTATAAAAATCAAAGTGGTTAAAAGTACACATCTTTAAGCTTAATTGATTAATATAATCTGCCTATTCCCTTATCAGATATTTAAATACTAAAAACACCGATTAAAGAGTGTTGGCGATAAAACGCAGCTTAAACAGAGACTGTTTCTTCTGTCAGTATTTGATAATTACTGGTTCAATAAAATATTTACTGCACCTTACTTCGTACTTAAACCACAAATTTTATAGTATTTATATAATACTATTATTTATAAATATAATTATGTTTTTACATAAAGTTCGTTATTCCAGTATTTTATAAATTTACTAAAAATATCGATACATCGATACTTTCAAATCGATATATGTATGTATATCGACCATTTCTATTATAAATAAGTACATCCAAATGTATTTTTACGTTTGATTGCGTATAAGTAGTATTATTTGCTTGATATAATAAATATTACTCATACGCATATTTTTGTGGAAAATACTCGTCTTATATATTATGTGCAGAAAAAAAATGTTTTTCGGCCAGACTAATAAAAATCTGGCTGTGACAATGCAAAACCTATATATGCATATTATCTGTCATTACTAATGATGAAAAATAAACAGCAACATAAATTGTAATAAAAAAACTTCACTGAACAAAAGAAGTTATGCAAAAGATTAGAGAAAAAAATATTATTCTGTCCATTATGTCCACTTTGAAAATGTTAAGTGTACCATTTCTGCAATTTTGCTCTATAAATAATTTCTGTTGCGTTGTTGTGCTATTTCTATTGTATCTTTTATTAAAGTCAAAGTTGGTCACTATTATTATTATTTTGTTTAAAGGTTTTACAGCTCGAGGACAAACTTCCTATTGTTCTATACGACTTGCTGGTTCACTGGTTATTAGGGTGACACACTCTTCATCTCTCTGGTCTCTTATCAGCATTTTGTTCTTTTTGCTATATTTGTGCTTCTGCTCTTGTTTTATTTTTGCAACATTTTTATCACTTTGTTGCGCGTTTGGATTTATGTCGCATGAACTGTCGCAAGCTAACAACAATACAAAACTCCTCTATACATTGACTTAATGCTATTTTATTCTTTTCTTTAAAAGAAAAAAAAACAAACAGATTCTTTTTTATACTGCATTGTTTGTTTATTGAAACTGAAATAACTTTATTTGCATAATTTAAAGAGTTAGTATGCACATTAATAGCTATAACGGATTGATAGAAAAACAGGTCTCATAAAAATACGGTTTAAGTATAATACAAGAAAATATCAGCTAAATGGATTGATAGTACTGCACAGTTTAAGTGTAAGAAACGTTAGGTGCATTTGTTAAAATAGCGGTTATTTTTGGGCGGTATAACACATTTTAAAAGCAACCGATTTGAATGTTAAATATTGAAAAAATAATTATAAGTGGCCAAAGACAATAATAATAACAAAATTTCCAGATATATAATTTTTTCAATTTTAAAAAATTTAATGTTTTAAGAACTTAAAAAATATATCTAGAATTTTTTGCAAGGATTTAAACAAGAGCAAAAATTATAGTAAATTTTAATATTTAATAAAATTATATAACTAAGGACTAAATTTCCTTTGAAAAAAATAGCTTACACAGGTTTTGAAAAGGTTAATAAGAAGTGCCGATTCCCCTCTTTATGTGTTTTTTAGTTGAAAGTAAAGTTTTGCTCAGTTCTATAAAAAAATAAGAAAAATAATATACAAAAAGTTAATGTTATCGTAGTTGGTCTGATAAAGTTTCTGTGCAGTACTTTTTTATCCAAAGCCTACACAAAATTTTTGTTTTGATTTTTCTTCGCCTTGTTATAACAGACTGCTGTTGTCATTATTAAGTACGCCTTTATTATGACTATATGCGCCTTTATTATGACTATATATACTCCTTTCTAAATATTCCCCTTTATTTATTTGACTGACTGTATAAATTTATTTTTTCTTCTAATGTTTTATTCTTGGGCTGCATGCCATGCTTTTTTTATTTCAAATAATTTGCATGTTGCAAGAAGAAATGTCAAAAGAATTGTGTTACTTTTGGGTGTTATAGTTTATGTAAATTTCCTCTAATGACAAAAAGGTTGTATTTAGCTGTAGGGAGTAAGTGGTAATATGACAAATCATTATGTATAAAATTTTGTTCGGAAATTTTTTCGAAAAGATAAATAAAAGTGTCTTTTTTATAACTAAAAAATTTGTTGGTAAAATAGAAAATAGATGTGATTGCAGACAAATAGTTCATATTTCGTTAGAAAAATTGTAAGTATATTTATAATCATAAAATTTATCAAGGACTATTTTTAACAAAAAATAAATATTTTTAATTTTTAAAATTAAAGTATGGTTTTGTTAATATATAGAACTACTTATTTACGTTTGCTACACTGGGATAAAATTTGCCATATTTTTACAAAATCAAATATTTTACTTATACATTTTTTTTAGGTAATGTGTGCTAAACTTTAACCTATACTAAGAATTTTTTTATAGATTTTAGAATTGTAATATGCACTTAAATAAATTAAAAAAAATTTTAAATTTAGTTTTGTCTACTTTTTATAAATTTAGGTATATATAATAATATACTGCATATAAAAATCGAATATCACAAATGCAAGCATTTTAATCAGTAACATCACCAGCTACAACTTTTTATGAATAAATCCCATTTTCCTTACAAGGAGGTATAGAGAACAAGCAAATTGTTTTTAACCAATAATAACACTTTACAAAAAAGAGGAACTTATTTGTTTATTATTTCTTTCTGCTAAGATACACTATTACATATAAGTAGTAATAAGTGTGAGTTTACATCGAATTAAAAATCATAGTTTAAAGTTTTGTGTTATCACTTCGCAAAATTTATTGATTTTTTAGTGCACAGGTTGAGTTTAAGCAGTGACTTACAAAACAAAATTCAGTTAAATACATATTATTTATAACTTCTGTTTCCAACATAAAATTGCAATAACAACTAAGGACCTTAAATGTTAATATAACAACAAGATACCACTGTGAATACAAGTCGTTTCTTTTAACAATAAACAAACTAATACAAACACTTAAGTCGAAGTGAATTTTTTAAAACAATAGAACATAAATCATTTAAAAATGTAAATGCAATATAAACATTTTATTGTATTCGTAGATGTAGGTTGCATGTTCAGAAACATTTAGTGTACTTTACTTGAAAACCCTCTCTTTTTAAATAACTTTTTATTGCCAAATCGATAACGTCACTCGGTAAGTAATTTTAAAGGATATCGTTTTTAAAAGGTGAAGCAAAATGCTAAATATTTTGTTTCTTAAAAAGTTATTAAATTAAAACCGTTGAAAGAAGAGGTCAAAAAACGTTGAAATAAAAAATGAAATCAAAAATGACACAATATGAAAAATTACTTACTTTTTAAAATTTAAACAAATCTAAAATCCATAAAATTTATTTTCTTTGGTGTCGTTATTTAAATTTTATTATGCTTTCGTTTGATAGTAAAACTGCATAGAAATGTTAAATAAAATTTATTACTCTGTCAGACTTTAAAATTTAAATGCATTTATTTTGTAAGTGCGTGATGGTGTATGTTTTTGTAAAGGAAATGTGTTTTGTATTTGCAATTTGTGTTAGTATAAGTGGCAGTAAATATTGCGGTTTTTTGTTTGTTTTTATTTGCTTGATTGTATTGGTAAAGTGTGTACATTTTTGGTTGTTTTGTTTGTGTGTGTGTTTTTTTATTTAAATTTAATGTGGAATTTGTAAAGCCTTACAAAGACACATTATGCCCAAATATTAAATAAAATTAAAACCGGTAACATTGACTGCAACTAGTACTTCTACTACTACTTTATTAACAATCCTACGGCAATTGCAGAACTCCACAAAAATAAAATAAAAACAATTATAAAAACATATATATATATATATATATATATATATATATATATACAAGAATATAAAAACATTATGGACATACAACATAGAATTGTTTCCTGTAGCTGTAGGTACGTGTGTTGCTAAAATTGTACAGTAATATTGCCTTTGTTATTGCCGTTGTAACGGCTGGACATAATGATGTTGTTTGGTTGGTTGATTGTTGTAACTCGTTGCTTAAATATAGCAAAAGAAAATCATTAATAAATTCTGTGAAATAAATTCAAAGGAGAACGGAAAACTATATTGTTCCTTCATGATCATGAAGCATTAAAATCTCAGTTAATGTAAAACGAATATACAAATAAACCAAAATTTTGAAATATATATACAATTGTTATAAGTCCCTTTAAATATTATTTGTTAAACTACGCATCTGATGCAATTTGAAATACACAAAATTGTAATTTATGTTAAATATTTTTATATCTCAAATTCTTTTTGGGGATATATTTCTTATGTATAAATTTTTTAGTTTTTCTGGCTCTCTGTAAATAACAACTAACAAAAGGCCAATGAACTTTAATTTAAGAAAAAAAAAACACGTAATATAGCATAAAATTAAAAAATAATATTTAAGTGTGTAAAGTGTACTGATACAGAAACTTTTTACAATTTTTTAAATTATTTTGTTGTTGTTTTAAATTTTTTCTTTATTTAACACAAAAATGCGTAACTCTTATAAAAAAAATTTACTAAGCACCAGAATATATTTAGAAAAAATGCCATCAAAGCTTTATTTTTAAAATCTTTTAATTGGAGGCATTAAATTTATAAACACAGGCAGACAAAATTTCAAAAGGGTCGAAACCCTAAGACTAAAGTATTTTTTTTTATGGTTTGATTTGCCCGAATTTAGATTTTTTATAAAATTATGTTATGCGGTCCGAAGGTCCTACCAAGTTGCTTCAAAATAAAAGTTCAACCCCTGTGATATATTGTTACCACTTTGAAATATCTTAACCTGTAGAATTGTTGCTGTTATAAAGTTTCGAATATGGTAAAAAGAAGAATTAGTTCTAACCTCATGCTAAGATAACCCGAAAACCAGAAGTGATAGTCAAATTCTGATTCAGGAGTTCCAAACTTAAGAAAAGTATATTCTGGTGGCAGGATTCAAAAATTGATGGCAGTGTGAAATTATCAACAATGTGTTTAAGTAATTTAATTTGAAATGTAATGACAACCCTCAGGCCTGATGGTTAGATGAGTTCAACAAAATTGCAGTGATTTCCAATCGGTTGCTCCATATACATATAAAAAATTTGTCTCTCTAAAGTGACGAATATATGTATAAACATAGCTTATTGAATACATTAAAAATTAAATAAGTAAAGATTAAATATGAAATTTGTTTTCTTCGTTACTTTCTTATTCTAGTTCATAATTTATTCGTCAGGAAAAATCGATTAGTGTTAAGAAAGTGTTTGAAAAATGTTACCTTTATGACTAATAAACTTGCAGCTTTCTCATCTTGACTTAAGGTGTTTTCCGAGAAGTCAACAGATATAATAAAGTTTATTTAAATTGATTTGTTATTTTAATTTTAACTTTAAACTTTATAAATTAATGTTTTTTACTTTCGGCTATTAAAATCAATTTTACCTTTGCCGCGTGTTTGCTGTTGCCACCCAAAATGACCCAAATTAGCTTTTAAATATAAAGTTCTTTCTAACACATTTTGAATTACAAAGCTCAAGAACTTTTGCTATTTATTAATTGTTTATTTTTTTCAAAAAAAATGTTGACCTTTTTCCTCCACAAGCCTTTAACAACCCCATTCCTTTTTTTCGAAACTCTGTTTGTTTGTGCTGGGATGTTTTAAATCAATGTAGTTTCTTTATTTCTCGACAATAAAATAAAAGTTAAATGTCGTTGCTACATTTATATTTTTTGCATAAAATGGTGCTTGTGTTATTATTGTTGTTGTTGTTAGGAGCGGTAAAGAAGTAGGCCAATGGATTTGTTTGTGTACAAACTTAATTGCCTAAACACTTGTTTGTGTACTTATATGTAGAGAAAATGTGGTGGAATGTGATGGTACAAGCATATCTGAGAGAACCTTTTTTATTTTAAAAACCCTTGAAAATAAATTTTAATTAAAATTTGTTATTGTGTTTTATACTTTACGCTAAAATTTATTTAAGAATGTTTGTCATTATTGTAATTAATAGCTGTTTTAATAAAGAGAAAATACTTGCATAAACCGTCTTTTTTAAAACAAAGACAGGGGTCAAGAAGGAGTTTTATTAGGTATATTTAAAAGAATAAGTAAATGTATAATGAAAAAAGAATTTATGCATTTTTTTCGTTTTATCAAAAATCTTTTAAAGACTTATTTGATGAGAAATTTGTATTCAGTGTTGACTGGTAGATATTTAAGGATACTTTTATATAAAAGTATTTTTAAAATAAATATGTTTCGTATATTTTTAGGAGTTTTATAAAAGCTTAGTTGATTTACTGAAGTGGATCCTGCAACTTATCATAATTATATTTGGTAGAAAGCGTTTTCTTAAAAGAAACCTTTTATTTAAAAATTTTTTTTTCGATGCCAAAATTGTGATGTAAATTTTACATACTTACTTTTCATATTACAAAAAATATTTAGAATACTAGAAGTAGTATTTGATCTATCAACAGAAGTAACTAAGCATGCTTTCACTCATTTATTTGAAGCTTTATTAATTTACTCACTCAGCCACATATGCCAAACAATTAACGAATGTATGAAAACTAAAAATTTATTATAACATGCAACATTAACTGAACACAACATCAACTACGTAACTACATAAATAAATAAACTAAAGAACAGAAGATATTCAAAAAAACTTTGAATAAACACACAAAAGCAACCGATAAAATAAAAGTTAAGTAATTTCCTACTACTTGGCAAAAAATTATCTGATAACAAACAGCAGCGAAAAAGTTACGAAAAGTATCATAAGATTAAGACAAACTTATTCATAACATTGGAACAGAAATAAACTTAACATATAACTTCCCTGCCAGACGCCACCAGAAAATCTAGCCATTAAACTTAATGAGATATTTATCAAATTTTACTCAAACTCTTCTACATTTTTCTAATTTTTTTTATGTCGGTATTTATAATTTCGCTTTCTGTTACTGTTAGACATCTTAATATAAATATCGCAAAAGCCAACATTCATTCGCGTACATATTGGCAACATTAAGAACGTCTACACTTCAACACTAATATCATATGTGCCTGCTAGGGGATAAACTTAAACTAGTACTAAGAATATCATCCTCCTGGTTATCATCGACTTTTACAGGGAAATCTTAAATGAAAAAAAACAAAAAAATAGTAGAAAAATAGCCCATTAGTAGCAACATTAAAGTACTAGATGTAAAAAAGAAAAACTAGCACAAATTAAGTTGTAAGAAGAAAACCAAAGAAAAAAAATGTGTTAAAGGAAAAGTCGTAATTGATGGCCATGTTTTAATTAAAAAAGCTCCACAGAGCCCAACTTACACACTTGCCTTTATACAAACGATAGAGAAAATATTATACAACAAATTTCAATTTTTCTACAGTAGAACATACAGACTAATGGAACAAAAAAATTGTGAAAGAAATTACTACAGCAGTTGGTGTCTGTCTTTGAAAGGTTTCACTGTAAATACATGGAGCTAATAAATCATGACTTTAATTTCGGAAATAACTTCTAAAATGAGCGTTTCGTAGCAAATTAACGTATTTTATGACTTCAGTTGTATATGGATATTTTAGGTGATATTTTACTAAAACCTATGCTTTCCCTTTAATTAGTTTGTTCACTAATTTACAGTAGTTTACTGCTTGTGTTGCCTTGTCTTTTGAACTAGTAAATTTATTTGCAAAAATACTAATTTTTTTTCTGATTATAAAAATTTGCATCCTTACAAAACATATCATTTGTAAAAAAAATTTTTAAAAAACGGAAAATGACTTCTGTTTACAGAGATACAGAGAAAAGCTAATCAAAACATAAGACATGTGATAAAGGTTGTTAACTTTGTTGGCATAATTAAGAAATTATTTGCCAGTATCTTAGAAAAATTGTCTTTTAATTGTTATCAACCTTTGACTATCAGTATGTACATGTCGGTAGCAATAAAGAAATATTTCTTTTTGTGAAATTTTTTAGATTTGCAAAAAGCACTTTATGATGCTTAAAAGTTGATTACCATATAACTTTCTCAAAAATAAAATCTAATAACAAATATGATGTTGTGGTGTTTTATCTAAAGATGACTAAACAACTAAATTTTTTTTCAACAAACTTGTATCTTGCTATTAATAAGAGGTCGGAAGCGTAATAGCCTAACTGCTGTGGCTCTGCGTTGCCCATGGAACCAGCCGGTAGAGACACTTAAAGAAATCTAGCAGTTTACTTAGAGATAAGGCAGCCCAGATCATAAAAGAAACGCTTTTGCTTTTACATTTAAAAAATAAAAAGCAAGCTTATGAACCACTGTTTTTTAAACCATCTACGTAAAGTAGACAACATCGAAAGAACTTAACAAAGTGTAATTATAACACATTTGGCAAGTTAACTTAGTAAATTGTTAGGAAGATATAATAAAAAAAAACACACAAAAAACAAGATGATGAGAGTGATGAATAAAAGTTTCCAGTTCAGAAAAAAAACATAACTCGATAATAAATTACTTGGAAAAGAAATCAATTTATTAAAGATTATTATATACGTACAATTTGTTCCATACCACTAAGATATATTCCTGTCCATAAAACACTTTATACATCGTAAAATTGTTTTATATATTTCAACTCACAAACACACAAACACACATACACACATACACACACGCACATGAAAATGTCATAATTCTCTGTATATGTCTTTGCTAGGTTGTTTTGTTACATATATTTTTCAGAGACATTTGTTTGTTCCACTTATATTAAGTTACAAAAATAATGTCTTTATTCACTGTTCTTTGGCACAAGGATGGCGTCTTGTTAAAAATATTAAATTTTTTAATAAGTTTTTTATAGCAAATTTTAAAAATCTTTTTTTCTAAAATATATTTTAATAAATATTTCATTATTAACTTTTTTGGGTAGTTTCCATTTTGAGTGAATATTTAATTGATTTCAATATTTTCTTTTGTCAATTTATCAGCATATTATTGGTTGTTGTTTGTTCTTAAAAGCAAAAATAAAAAACCAAACAAAATAAATTCTCAGTACTTAATATGCAACTCAAACATAAAGTAAATTGTATCTTGCTTTTATTTGTACTTTTATACTTTATGAACAAAATGACTTAACATTATTTTATGGTATGCAAAAGATATCTATGTACTTTTTAGGGAACGTCTCAGATAGTTTTATATCTTCCACCATATTCACATTTTCACTTTTTTGACAAATTTTGAAAATCACTTGATTAACAAGTGTGCATATACAAAATATATTTATGTATGTATGTATCTGACAGTCTTTGCGTTTATAAATCATTTTTAATTGGATTGAAATACAATTTTGTTTCAATTAGATTTACTTTTTTATCTCATACATTTTTAGTTTCTTTCTGGTACTTGTAAACTTAAATGCCATAAAAAATATTGTTTGATAAAAACAAGATGCAAGACAAAATCAAAAAAAGTTGGCACAGGTAACAACTTGTGTATTAGTATGAGAATAAAAAAACTTCTAACATAAACATGTAAATATGTATACGGTTAGGATTAAAATCGCAAAATAACAAATTTTTAGGACAGTTTCTTCAGGTTTGTTTGAATTTTGTTAAAAAAGACAGAAAACGAAGCACGTTCCTAATTTCCACGTGTATATATTTAAAATTTTTTTTTTTTTAAATACATAAAAACCAACAACGTATGTATTAATTAGTACATTAAAGAAATATTCATTTTATAGTTTATCTTGGGATTATTATTTTTCACACATTCCTTCTATACAAATTCAATTTTTGTCAATATGTGTTAAAAACGAAAATATAATCGAAACTTTTAAAGGAAACTAAAGTACGTTTATTACGCTCTAATGTGTATAGTTTCTAGAATTTATATATATAGCTTGTGACGTATGTATTATTATTGTTATTTAAAAACCAAGAATAAGGAACTAAAATTCATGTAATGTGACAAATTAACTTATCACTTAAACGAAAATATTTAAAATCTTGATTTTTAAATTTATATCTTTAAAATTTATATCTTTAAATATCAACAATTCATGAATTGTTCATGAATCTAAAGACTCACGGCAGTGTAAGGTTTGCAAATTTATCAACATTGTTTTGATTAACATGTTTTATTTCCTGGATCTCATAGGGCATAGGGATTTTGAAAAAAACTGTGAACTATTTTTGCAACACGTTATTTTCAAACAGTGTTCACAATCCATAGGCATTGTGAGGTAAAGCTTGATATTAATATTAATCCAAATGTGTCAGTTCGTCGTTATGTTTTACAACTAAATTTGTGTCGATTCACTCACTTTTTAAAAATCTTGATTTTTAAATTTATATCTTTAAAATCTTTTATCGCCATATAACACAGTGTAATTTACCATAGTGTGTCACAAAAACCGCAAATGAAATTAAAAGTTTTTTTTTATTTGTATATGTGGCGAAAAATATACACGTCGAGCCATATCGCCTTGAATACATGAAAAATATATACAACTTGCATACACACTCACAAATACTTACTCACATAAATGCAAGTCTCAATTTTCCTGTTTTGTTTTTTTTATTTATCGTATATATATCACTTTCTTTTGGCATGCAATTCTACTGCACATATGTATACATATGTGCGTGTTTATTTTTGTATTGGTTCGTGCGTATGTTTACATACATGTGAATATCTACATTCGACATAACATGGTTGGCCGCAGGCAATATTTGCGGTAACTGGTGTCACAATAATACACCTGAGCTATAAAATCTTAAGTGATAAGTTAATATTTGCATTTAAACATAAAATAAATCTACAATGCAAATATTCGCATGATAGATATTTAAATATTTATGCGTATATAAAAATGAATAGAGAAAAAAAGGGAAAACAAAAGTGGCTGAATAAATGAAAAGTAAATATTGAAAATAAAAACTTCGTTTACACTTTTCCGAGATGTGTGTTAAAAATGTTTTCCCTACACTTGAGTTAACTCAGAGTTTTTGGCATAGTTTAAAAAAAAACACTTTATTTTGTTTCTTTAAAACTTAAGAAAAAATCAATAGCTTTCACGCTTTAAATCAATTTTTATTACAGCAACAACTTTTATTATTTTCAAGAGTTTAAACTAAATTACCCTGAGGATTTGCAAAAAACAATTTATAAATTATTCGTTAGGAATTTGTACAATATAATTTTTGGCGTATCAGACAAAGAGAAAACCATTTAAGTTGTCACTAAAAGACTAATAGCAATTTCTGCTTATCAATATTACATATATACAATAACGTATTTAATGGCTTACATTGAAGTAATCACTGATAATAAAAAAAACATATTTTTAATAATAAGGAATTTATCATTGAATTAAAAAACTTATTGGTAATTTTTAAGGAAATGCAACGTTTTTAACAGTTTCATAGAAACAAATATTTCTGTGATTTTTTTTTAACCAGAGAATAAGTAAAAATTTACCAATATAATAACGAACTTATCAGAAATTTTCATAACTAATAATTTTATTAAAAGAAAACGAGATGCTGTGTTTTGAAAATATTTTATTATTAATTGAAAATATCAACAATTCATGAATTGTTCATGAATGAAAAGACTCACGGCAGTGTAAGGTTTGCAAATTTATCAAAATTGTTTTGATTAATATGTTTCATTTCCTGGATCTCATAGGGCATAGAGATTTAAAAAAAACTGTGAAATATTTTTGCAACACGTTATTTTCGAACAGTGTTCACAATCCATAGGCTTCGTGAGGTAAAGCTTGACATTAATATTAATGCAAATGTGTCAGTTCGTCATTATGTTTTACAACTAAATTTGTGTCGATTCATTTTTTAAAAAATTTGCATAAAGATATTGACTTGCGATCTTACAAAATTTATCGTTCGCAATTTATTTTTAGATAATGGTTACACAATCTTATTGAAACACTTTTTTTATTGCTAAAACACAGTTTTGGTTAAATGCTTTTTTAATAGATAGAATTGATGCATTATTGGTGATAATAAGCTACAAACCATTATCGAAACAACGTTACATCAAGACAAAGTCAATGTTTAGTACATTTTATGGGCCAGTGCAATCATGTATCCTTAAACAAAAGCAGTAGAGAGACAGAAAGCATCAATGCTGCAGACAGGTGGTTGTCACACAGCATGCGATAAAATAATTTATTGTATGAATCATTTGACAAACAATTTATATCGCAAAAAACACTTCTTTTATGGTAACCCTGTACGTGCTTTATCACAAAAGAGCGTATACATTGGTTTTTATTGCTTAATTTTAAAAACTAATATCTTTTTATTCATTAGTTTATATTTTCAACTACATATTAATAACAGCTGAGCATTAAATAAAATTAAAAAAAAACGTATACAAAATACTACAATCAATTTCAAGTAACGAAATTTCTGGAATTACTTTAAGACATTCATCAGTCAGTTTAATTGTAAAGCTTCCAAAAAATTATATCGAAGAAGAAATTTTTTTTAAAATATAAACAATTTTTTGTAATCAAATCGATGCATTATAAATTGAAAATGAGTTTCCTGAGTTATTTTGTGTTTATATCTGTTAGACATTAATTTGTTTTCTCAGCTTTTTTTACAAAAAATATCAAAATCTATATAAACGAATGTGTCACGTAGACCATAGAATGTGCCACTGCACAGAAAGCTGTTATGAGATTTTAATGTTTGTTGTGGCATAAATAATTTACTTATATTTTGTTCTATAGATTCAGTAAAAAAGTACATCGAAAAATTTTCTCTAACAAAATTAATTGGTAAAGAAGCGACAAAATATGTACCTTATTTTTTGACAACACATAAATTTTTTCAACCTTTTCTGCAGCCATCCGACCAAATGTTTAATAAACTAGCAAAAGGGGTTTGTATATAAGAAGGCAGTTATAATACTCGATATTGCCTTATTTAAAAACATCTTTAGAGCGTTCGCTGATTTGTATTGCTGCTGTAGATAAAGCGAAAATCTTTTGTTTATACACTTAAGCAATGAAATAAAACGTGTTAGCGCAAACGCCTAACCCTTAAATGCATACTGTTGACAATTGTCTACATTCCTATTCCACCTTACTTAATTCATAAAACTGAGTATATGCAGTAGTAAACCTGTTTATTATTTTTTACGTACTCTACGAACAAGTTTATATCGAAAACAAAATTTTTTATTTAAAAATAAAAAACCATGCATTTAAGGGCTAAATAATATTGTAATAAATAAAAATGAACAAATTTTCACAATTTAAAAAAAAAATGGTTGTTCAAATGAACCTAGAGGTTCATATGATTTTTTCTCAAGTAATTTAATCATTTAAAATACAGATTGAACAGCTGATCAATAGTGGCTGTATTCTTTTAGAAAACGTTAATTACATTTGAAATTGCAGTTATTTAAAACATTATCAGATCACATTATACATTATATAGAAAGAATATAAAACACATTCTACATTTTTCTCGGGAGTGTTGTTTTAATTATAAAAACAAAATTTATAGAAAAAATGAATTTACGGAAAACTTAAGCATTAAAAGTGAATAATGTAAGGTAGAAGAATTTCGAAAACTAGAGAATTTAAAAATAAACATACAATTGTTCTTAAATTTTTTTAAAGTTTTCCTTATACATATTAAATTTAAAAATAACATTAATTTTATATGCAAATATTATTTATATAGATACATTTAACATTTAGTAAAAGTAATATATTTTTGTTTTATTTAAGTTTACAGAAATTATAATGCTCAAATTATAACCTAGTAGAATGTAACACATATAAGTGATTTACCCCAACCGCTCATTGGGGAAAATTTAAATGTTTAATTTTAGGTGTTTATTATTAAGTTTTAGCTATAGTTTCTTTTGCACTCACAAATACATACATATATTTTGAATAATTTCAATTGCCTTTTTTTGCAATTTTATCAATTATGTATTTACATACCGTCGTGTTGTTTTATTATGCTTAGCTTCTCGTACTGAGCTCTGAATTCCCAGGCGTGTTTTTAATGATGTTTGTGGTTGAGAACAAGCTGTGGCTGCGGTCACTGCTGCAATACTGCTACGTAATGAAGCTCCTAAATCTGAACGGTGTTGCTGTATCGCCGACTGCGATTGTGTAGCATGTATATAATCGAGACCAGGTAACTCCAATGAAGTAATCGGATGTATACGGGACAATGATAATGTACTCTCTAAAACAGTGCTAAGTACAGGAGCACTGCGTAAGGATCTTAAACTACCACGTCTACTAAATGGTTCTTGTTTATACATTTGAAATAAAACAAAAAAAAACTTATTTAAAATGTTTTTAAATTTTGTTGCTTGTTTTTGTTTGTTAGTTGGGTGGTGGGATCTTCCACTATAAGAGTCACGTTATATTGCGTGAAGTTTATTCATGTTTTAAAATTCAACACTTGTTTGCAAATTTATTTATTTTTTTAGTTAAATTGTTATAGTATTTTGTTTATAATTATAAAGTTTTGTTTGTTTGTTGTCGTTGTTGTTTTAGTGGTTATAACCACGAACTGTAATGACATTTTGTACGCGTGTTATTATAAAATTAACGCTTTAGTTTTTTTGTTTTAATTTTAACTGAAAACAAATAGGGGGGCTTGTTTTGTTTTTTTTTTGTCGACAGTGAGCCGTTGTGTGTGTAGGTTATGTAAAAATTGTTAAGAAATCGTATAACAAGTTAATTTTTAATTTGTTGCGTCAAGTTTTTATATATATTTCCACATTATAAGTTTTAACTCTTTAATGACTAGATATTTTACAAAAATTTCGAAAACTAGAGAATTTAAAAATAAACATACAATTGTTCTTAAATTTTTTTTTAGTTTTCCCTATTTATATTTAATTATCGAAAATATTTTATAAGCACTTTTCAAACCTTTATATTTTTTTTAAATATCTTTCAAAGGTACAGAGTAAGTCGCATGCTTCAAACTATAGTAAAACTTTAAATAACTCGCAAATAAATTCATATAAACAAATATTTTGCAAATGTTGTTTATGTTTAAAACAACGAAAAAAATTGTGCAAATTTTGCAATAGACTTAACGAAAAATTTACTGGAGACATAATTATTTACAGAACGTTTTACATTCATCGATCCACTGTATTACATGAGGTTTTCTGGTTAACCGTTTATGTAAAATTATGTTAAACTCATTTTCGTTTTGGTCACTTTAGCTTCTGCTATCGTTGTAATATGACCAATTAAATGATCTTTATCATAAAATTATTAAAGAACAACAAAATATTAACGTTTTGTTAAACACAACTGTCACATCACGCGATTTATATGTTACATTTCTAATTACACTCGCCAGACGTGTAATCAACTCGACACAAAACAATTTGTTGCACTTCGAATATTTATGCAATAATTTTATTTAAATACTGCAAAATGTTTATAGCTTACATGACAGTCATGATTATTTATTGTAACTTAAAAATGTTTGAGTTTTTTTTTTACCTTCAATTTAAATTGAATTATAATTTTTTAATGTTGTTGATAGTTATGTTTGTTTTTTTCATTATATATCCTGTGAGTTTTATCTGGTTTTTATTTTATTAAGAGTTTTAAGTACTTTTTGATGAATGCAAATGTGTTATGTGTCAGAATTAAAATATTTGGTTTATTTGAGTAATACTTGTGTGGCTTAACAATATTTACAAACTATGTTGATATAGAAATACATATTTATATGTTTGTACTCTTTACACATTTACAAATTTAAATTGAATATATGTTTTATAAGTCTTACTGCTTCAAGGTTTAAAATTTTTTCAAATTTGGCTTTGAAAAACATTACTTGTGTGTGTGTAACACATGGGAGCAATTGTAATTAGAATTGCCAGAAACAGAAAAAAATAAAATAAAATAAACTGTACTTAAATGTATCTGTACTAATTAAAAAAATAATTTTAAAAAAGCTATGTGGTCAACTATAAAATTATATATTTATTTTCATTTATTTATTTTAATTATTTTTTTAAAGAAATAGAATACTTATGTGACTTTGTCCTAATTTGATTGACATATCTTACATAAGTATATTATTCTTGTAGCATAGATGTGTCGAATTCCTTAGAGATGGTTTTAATTGGTTCGAAAGTTGAATTTTGAAAGCTCATAACATCTGAAAACTGACTTTACATCAGCAAAAAATTTAATTGCGCCAATTCGTTTGGATTTATTGACTTTATCTGTAAACAAAATGTTAAGCCAATGCAACCTTTTTTAAGTCGAATTTCTAAGCGACAGTACAACTTTCTAGATTCTTGGTTGTAAAAAATTTCAGACGCACTTATGTCATTTTTAATATTTTTTATAGAAAATCTATTTTTAAAGAAAAAAAAAAAATGTGTAAAAATAACACGAGAAAAACAATTATTTTTTTTGTAGAAAAAATAAAAGCACATATTTTCATTAAAAAAATATCCTTATCAAGCATCGTATACGAGTGTATTTTTTCAAAACATATAAATGAAAAACTTTATGGTTTTATATACAAGATTGATAAACGTTATTTGAAATTGAAAAAAACACACTAAAATCTATATGAATGTATCAATATTTGAAAATAGTTTGTCATGTCAATAAATGTACTTAATATTTACATAATAAACTAAAAACGAACTACATACTTGTGAGGTTTACTCCACTTTAGTAACTATTTTATAATGAAATGTACTCCAATGCGGCCTTTCTCTCCAGTAGATGGATTTTAATGTCCTAGGTTGTTGCTAGTTTATATTGACCTTAGATTTTTTGTTTGTCTGGTTTAGTTGCGGCTTGATATTCTTTAAATGCAATCACTACAGTTTGTGCGTTTCGATGGTTTATGAGTCGAAATAATAATAAGTTTCCTTTTTCTTTTCGCTTTTACTCACTTCTCTGGAACTCACTCGACGGCTGCTCTATCCGCTTTCGCTTCTTTCCTTTTTTGCCTTAAGTTGACGTCGTTGCTTTCTTTCACTTTTCCTCCTTAATCACAATATTCTTAAAATCATGACGATATTTTTGTTTTAATCAATTCTTTTTTAAGTTGAAATTGTGCTTGATATTTGCAGTTAAGTTTTTTGTTGATCAAATATATTCTCTTTCTCCTATAAACCTTTGGCGTTATTGAAACTTTATTCTTTTCGCAAATTTAATTTTACTTTTTCGCTACTTGTGCATTTATGTTATATGATATTTTTATACAAATGCTTTCAGTTTTTGTGATGTTGTGATACACAGACTAAGAGATGGTTGTTGTTTCTTAATCTTAAGATAATTTATTGATTTAAGAGAGTATAAAAAAGTTTACGATTCGTTTCGTTAGTTGTTTTATTTTAGGGGAAGATCGATGTTGTTTTTTTTTTTTGTATTCTAACT
>NDXZ01002258.1:61533-77929 GCA_003055125.1 Paykullia maculata
TATGGTTTATTAACATGTGAGATGAGTCTGATAAAACGTACACTTGTAGTTATTGATTTTTATAATTGGTTTTGAATTTTCGTTGTTGCTCATTTGTTTCATTAACGAGTTCAACTTTAAATCAAAAGTTATGCTGAAAATGTATGCAAGTGCTTGTGATGATTTGTTTTTAAATATATATGTTTGTTGATATATTTTTTATTAAACAAAATGTTTTAATTAATATAATTCATGTAGTTCGAATCATATAGGCAGCCATATTATGCTCCCAGATTTAAATACAATCCACAAAAATGTATTTTGCCAACGAGTCCAATCCATTTTGGCATAGAAAAAACACAACAATGAAATTCAAATAAATAAATATACAATACAACCTAATAATGATGTAAGATGAGTTCAAATTTCTTTATAATATTATATTGTAAAATTGTTGTTGCAACCGTTGCGATTATATAGTGGTTGCTATGATGGCGTTAATGAAATAGAATGAACAGGATTTTCTATGAAGTAAGCAACTCTCTCCTTATGTTGATGGCTGTTGAAAAGAATGGTTGATTGTTGCTGATATCCCTTACACTAGCTGTTACTATTAGTATGGTTTTTTCCTGTTTCAGCTGTCCATCATTGCTGTATCTATAATTGATTGGAAAAAAACAAAAATAAATTGTTTGTTTTTGTTGTTGGTTTAAAAAGAAAATTTTCAAAAAGTTTTTTATACGTAAAGAAGTTTAAGATAAGCAAAACACGCTTTATAACGAAAAACACTTATTATGTTTATTTTATATTTATTAATGATACTGTGTATAATTATACTGGAACATAATAAAATCTTTTAAGATTTAATTTTCTACTTTATAGCGAATATTTTAAATTTTCAATATTATGTTAAACCATAACATCAATAACAACATTTTGAGTTGTTTGTCAAAATGTGTATTCGTAAATGTAAGCTTCGAATTTTTCGGCAAATGCAAAAGAACTTTAAAGCCGATTATCAAACATGGGATAAATTAATTTAAGGCTACCACTTTGGTACACAGTCAGTCAACTTACACAGTTCGAAGAAGCAACAAATCAGCTGAAAGCACTGCGTTAAGAAACTGAATCTAGAAAATTGAGGAACAGCATAGAAATATGAACGTTAAATATATATATGTAGCTACTTTCAGCAAAATGGCGCTACGCAAAATACTTCAAAATCCACAACAGACATTCTGCACGAACGTGACGTATAATTGTAGCAAGGGTCATGTTATTTCTGCTCGCTAGATATTAAGGAAGTATATGACCACCAAAAACAAAGTGACTCAAATAATACACATTTTGTATCATTTCAAAATCGATTTGTGGATGCTAAATAAAAAATAAAAAAAAATATAAAAGAATACAATTTACTTAAAGTTTTGAGCTTTCTGAATTTAAACAACATGCATTATATATATCTGCTTTCAGTTATGAATACAATTTGAAATAGTTTGTATTATTTAGTAGAGTTATTTTCGAAAAATCCTTTCTTTGGCTTACCACAACTAAACACTGATTGTAAAATATTTTTCTTTGCTTTCGTTTAATAAAACCTTAAATATGTTTAAATAATGGATATATAAAATCAAACAAAATATTAATTATGCCTCTTTTAAGCATACACTACCCCAAAGCTAACCAAAAATACTTTGTGTGAAGAACTTAATATGTGTGACTTCTTTAGGACGGTTTTGTAAATATATAGTTTACAAAATTTATATATTTCCATATATAACAAAAGAAACTATTGTGGTTTTTGCGTCTATTTTTATCAGCTCACAGCATACATTTTTATGCTGAACATTTTCCACAATTGTTCTTGTTAAAAGTAAAATGTGTCACTTAGACAAACAAATAGCAAAAAGGAAATAAAACTAAAAGAAGGGAAATTGTAAAATCTAATAAATTTTAATTTCTATATTTCAAAAGAAAATGAGACACAATGACCACAAAAAAATCTTACCTTCTATGCTATGTTATCAAATAAAAGGTGTCTATATGGTACTCAAAGCACGTTTAATTCTTAAAAGTTTTAATCCTTAAGGAATATTTAAACTTAGGCTTAAAATATTTATTTTAAGTGGTAAGAAAATGTGATGTCTTGTGCAACAGCCTTAACCAAACACGTAAACATATGTTTTTTTAATTTTGTTTTTTTCTTCTATTTTTAGCTGAAACATAAAGTATTGTGGATTTTGCTGTCTCAACATTAAATCAATCAATCATGCTCAAAAATACAAACAGGCCTTATTTTTACATACATATACATATGTATATGAACATACAAACATATGTATAAACATAGGCATGTTCTTTATGGCTGCGTATGGGCCAAGGTCTTTAGTTTAAAATTATAATGAAATCTAAGACTCTTTTTCTCTGTAGGCATTTTTTATGTTTAACAAACAAAATGATTAGCATTACACATCAGTCATATGGCGCAGCGGTGAGCATGTTGTTAAGGCATAAATTTATATTTTAATAAAGAAGTAAACAATAAAACAAATCACCAACAATTTCTTAAAACATCAACTTCTTATAAAATAATTGTTTAATTGTGAACTTAAAATACGGAGTTTAATTAAAAAACATTGCTTCGGTAAAAAAATAGTTTTTTTAACAAAGACAAGAGAAGCAAAAAGGTTGTTTTAAGTCCAACAGTGCTAATATAGCTAAGACAAATTTTTTATAGATAGAAAAAACACAACTTTTTTCTTGTAAAAAGATAAATATTTTTCATGCAATTATTATCTTAATTGTTTTCTTTTATATAGTTTGTAAAGAGAACCTTGTGTTTTTGCTCTTTGCAGCACTGCAATTACCTGTGGTATGGATATGTCTACATATTTATGTTTCGATATAATTTTACAATTACCCGAAACTATGTTCAACACAAGAGTAGATGTATAGTAGTTGGCCTAGAGGCATATTTTCCAAGATTTTAACAAAATTTCTTACACCCTTTACCTTGGTTCTATGCTGTATTGTTAATAATACCAAAAAAACAGGCGAAGACTTATTTTAAATATTACCAAAGCCATCAAGATGAACACGGCATTATTGCAGCCAAATCGACAATCAACTGCCAATTGATGATGTTTAATAATTCACTTGTCGAATTAACTTTACTTTAGTTTAAGTGTCAATTGAATGATCCAATGATCAAAGACTTTAATAATTTACAACTGTTCCCCATTGCGTCGTTACAAACACAGAATAATAGTCTCAAATACAGTAACTTAAGGAGAGCTCTTAATTTGCCCTAATACCCTTAATTAAATTTTCTTCAGTGTATTTTTCATCTGGTTTTTGTTTTGAAAAAAAAATTTTTTTCAATATTTTCGCATGCCTATGCAAATACCCAAATGATATTTTATATTTCTACATGCGTCTGTTTAACCAACTGTCTATTATTTCCGGGTGTTACACTTAGTTATAAGAAGTTTTTCTTAACTTTTTTTTCTACCCACCCCTTCTAAAGATATGCATGTACATATATGGCAAGAAGAAAATTGAACAAGCACAGAGCAATACCTAATTTTTTGTCATATATATTTATTTTGTTTTATGGTAATTTTTAAATGTGGGTGTATATGTAAAGTTGTTGTAATTTATTAATGTTTACATTTGTTGTTGTTTAGTGTGCTGGTTTTTGCTTCTTAAGTCTAGTAATATAAAAATAATTGATGTCCTATTTTACATATAACATTGCTATTAAAGTCTTTTGGTTTTATTGGTTTAAAAAATATATATTTTTCTATTTAGATTCACTGTTTTTTTTGTCATACAATTATTTTTATTATATACTTATAGTCGTGAATCATAGAAGTTATTTATTTTATCTACCCTCTTATTATAAAAAACATCTTTTTATTTGTATACCTCAAATAATAGAAAAATACTATGGGTATATTTAGTTTGTCATTCTGTTTGCAGTACAATCACACATTCGCTTACTGTTCCGTCAGCTGTCTAAGCGTTAAAAGAACGATAAGGCTTAACCAAAAAGACTTCGGGAAAATTTGACTGAAATGTTTATTTTTTTATATGTTTTATTATGTTAATGTGTATATACTGATTTATAGTGCCAAAATAATACATGTCCCTGTAACTGTTTGGCAAGAAATAGCGCCTAAATGCTAGGAAATAAGACAACATAATTTCATTAATGTATTTCCTATATTTTTTCCTTGAAATATACTCAATCTTATTATTCTGTAGTTAATTTTAAATTTAAAATATTTCACTTTGTGCTTACTTTAACTCATATCTTCTATCTTTTCAAAGGCTCAAAATGTACATCAAACTCTACTATTTAATATATCTTATCTGAAATGAGGGGTGAAACCCAAATTTCACAATCAAACTTTTAAGCCCACTCTCTTATACATGACATATTCCTTTAATAGAAATATTTCTTTCAAAGCCAAATATAGCACTCTTATTTATCACAATTAATGACTTAGCATTTGTTGTCGTTGTTTTTTTTTTGTTATTGTCATTTTAGTGTATTCTTTCTATTTTGTTATTTGCTGTTATGATATTCATTTATTTATTCATAACTTGTGTTGAAACAAATGGTTAAAAAATCTATCTAATTTATTTATAAGGTTTACCCGAAAATATGTTACATATTTACCCTTAATTCTTAAAACAGATTAAGATTTCATATATGTATATTTTTTTCAAGAAAGATTGGCACAAAACTTTGCTATGAAAGATATTATGGTTGACCATAAAAAAAAAAAAAAATCAAATATTTCTGTTATATAAAATTTATAATCGCGAAGTTTTATTAAGTTTTTTCATGCTTTAAAATAAAACGGAACATAAAAAAACCAATAAAATATTAGCAAAGTTATGAATAATGATTTGAGTTCGATTCTATCGTTATTGTTTCATTACTTCGTTTCTAACTATGACATTTTATTATAATTCTAGTTTCCCATTACATAAATAAAATTATATTGGTAAATTATCAACAAAAAAACTTTTATTTATTAGAATTTATTTTAAGTTAAATTAATTGTGATAACATCCTTTATTGTTTTCCATATTTTTATTTTAAATTTTGTTCATAAAATAAATGATTGTTTTAACACAAAGAATGAATAAAATTGCGTTTTTCCTTCAAACATATTGTGTGATGAACTTTTACATTGTAAAGAGTATAAATTTAGTTAAAGTAACACAAAGCACATTGAAACGAATTAAAATTTTCAAAAAAGGTCAAATCAACAGCAACTTATTTTCAATATTTTATTTGTATTGAGAACGTTAATAACTATTAACATTAAAAACCAATTGTTAGTATTTAGCATAATCGAATTTGACCCATGTTGGTGTAGGATATTTAAATAAATTTCTATGTAAATTCACAGTATGTTCGACAGGAAAGGAATTTTGTGGTCACATCACAACTTTTTGTGATAAATTCTTAAATTTATTCTTGTTAATAACTTTAGGATATTAACGGGATTGGCAACTAAATTATTAGTATATATTTTTTGATTCACAAAGTTCTTTTTAGTTTTTAGGTTAACCTGTTATGACGATTTTATGAGTTTTACAAAAGACTGTGACTATTCTTATGTTACTGCCATGGTTGGCCTTGTTTGTAGTCAATTACTGTACCAGTTGCCAAATAAAATGGAATTTTTGCTTAGTAATCGAAATACATATGTATAAAGTTTGCCACCATTAATTAATCTTTGTGTTCTATAATTTTTTGATATTTTATATATCCTGCGACCTGCGGTAAGCAATGGTATAAATAAGTTTTTATAATAAGTAATTTCAACAATATTCATTTGCAATCCTTTAAAGTATATGTATTTGGGTTCCTTGTAGATAGAAAAGTCAATTTAGCTATGTCCATCTGACCGTCTATCCATCAGTTTGTCTGTCCGTCTGTTGAAATGAACTTTTCTCAGCTACCTAATGTCTAATGGGCACGTTCAAAATACCAAACGATCAGAAATATTCCTTAGATTCTCCATATTGAAGACCACCAAAAAATCCGACTATTAACGAGATATAGGCAAAAGAGATAACTTTTTTCTTTTTTTACACAAAAATAAAATGTTTTTGTGTGTAAAACATGCTTTTTGGGAAACTTGTAAAAATATACTAATTGGCCCAGAATCTGCAAAGATATGGGCGAGAAACCTATTTATATGACGAAAATTGAAATCATACAAAATCAAGGTTTCTAAAAGACTTTAAATACCGTTCGGGTATGTAATAACATACAAACATACGTAAATACACTTCTTATTACAAACCTACCAAATGTAGTGCTCTTACTTGTTTTTAATATACCTAATTCTCGAATAAAAACAGAATATCCTAATTCCCGAATTGATAAAATGAAAGTAACAGTAAGATCTGGCAGTGAGATGTTCATTAGGAGAAACTTTCTACTAATGAAATGTAAAAAATAAAAAAGTATATTGGGAGTGCAAAACAATACAATTTTGAAAATTAAAATCAGCGTGTTGCAAGTTATAGTATTATATGATTTTTTCTTCCTTGGATAAAATAAAAAATTATATATATATTAACATATAACATTTATTTAAAAAAATATATATTATATTAAATATATATATTAATATATTAACATTAAGAAAAAATAGTATAGATTCTATAAAATAAAATTATTTATCACAGAAATTAGATTTATATTTTTTATTTAAAATTTAATATCTGCACATATATAAATATGTATTTGAAACCATTTGGGATAATATGACGGCCAATAATGGTTATATGTCAACCACAAAACACGGCCATTTACAATTGATTATATCGGTATTGAAAAATATAAAATATGGATGTAATTTTTTTTAAAATTGTTTTGTTAAATTAAAATAAAATGTAATAGTGAATGTGCAACAACTAACATCATTTAATGTAGTAATAAAACGTATGCAATAAAAAAGCAGCCTATTTAGACAGATTTAAATTAATTAAAATTGGTTTTTGAAAATTAGCAAAAAACTTGTTTTTAATACTTTTCTGTAGTTACACATTTAAAGTAACTAATTTGGGTGACATTCATTTAAAGAGTCATTATGTTATTGTTGTTTGACTGTTATTACAGCGAAATTCTGCTTATTTTTTTTTTATTGTTTTAATATTAAATAAAGTTTAATTGTAAACCAACATTTATATAAATTAAATATAAGTTAATAGGTATCCTTAAGCTTTAATTTCTAACTTTAATGCCTGTTATATTATAATTTTTCTAGTGCAATTAAGAAAAGCTAAAATATTTATTAAGTTAAATTATCATAGAAATTTAAAAAAATTCATACAAATTGAGAATACGTTTATGGAAAAAACATTAGTTTCTTCCGAGAAACACGAATCAAGAATAAAACTACTTATGTTATGTTTCAAATCTTGTAATAATACAAACAAATAAGAACGAGTGCATAAATTCATATTTATGTGTTTATGGTGAAAATTCCCTATATTAAATAAAAACCAAACAACATCCAATTTGTAAAACCACAGGACCAAAGAAAATGAAATGATAAAACACTCACACACGTACTCGCTTATAGAAATTTCTATATAAAAAGGAATGCATTTCTAATTGTGTCATGAACTCATACACTTTAAATTAAATATATAGTATATAAAGTACACATACACTTGCAAACGCATTTGAAAACTTCAAAGGCGTATACGAATGTAAGTGTGTACAATATGACAAACATTTTCTTATTTTCATTATAAAAAGGAAAGGGAAAAATAGAACAAAAAGTTAAACGTGTCATATCTTTAATCAGAAATTCACAAGAGTACTTCCATACATTGCATGTTTCGTTTAAATGAAACACTGTGTTGTGGCAGAAGAAAATATTATTAGAAATAATTAGTGTAAAATTTTGATGCTTTTATTAAGAAAAAGTTTAAGAATTTAAGGGAAAGCTGAAATACCCCAAGCTTTAGATTTAATATAAATAAATAAAAAATATCAATAATTATGGTTCTTTAAAGTTGTCGGTATTTTGTATTCCTTTTAATCTCGTACGTATAAAACTTTGTACAACATATAGCTACTCAACTAACGTCTATGACTGCTCTTAAACAACTGTAATCATATTTAAAGGGTTATATCATAAATTAAAATAAATTGCTAAACTTGAAAACAAAACAAACCTTAAAACTTTAATGAATTTGGGGTAACCAAAAATTATATTTATTTGAAACACAATATATTTACATTCCTTAAGCTGTTAGAAATGTCCTTAACCCATAGTGCTACATATGCAGTCATACACACTTACACATGGCCATAACAGTTTTGTTGCTGTATATGTTTTGAGTATGTATAAATGTATGTTGTTCGTATATTAAGTTTTTACGTTGAATGTATGGTGCTTATATTGGCACAAGTAAAATATTAACCAACTTTATTTTTTACATATATTGTACCATATACTGTTCACATATACATATATACAAATAAATGTATGTATGTGCAAATATGTGGCTGTGTAGTATTTTATTGTAGGCGTTTAAAGTTATCAAGAAACTTGAAAAAAGAATAACTTTTGATTGCTTTATTTAAATTTAATCTGTATTAAAGCGTTGAACGTAACCGGTTATCTTGTCAAGAATTTTTGAACTTCTAATCAAAAATTAACACTATTAATTTTATAAAAATATTAGGAATAATTTAAAAAACTTGATTAAAAAGAGCTGTAAAACTTGATATAATACGTATGTAAGTGGATAAGTCTTAAATAATTAAAATTTATGTAGAATTTGAAAAACAAATATATATTTTTTTTAAATAGTTTGATGAGCAGGCGATATCTGTATTTTTTTCGTTTTTTTTTAAATGAAACTACGAAGCCTGAACACTTAATCAATTTAACAAAGAGATCATAAACATTTTTTTAAATTAAATTACAATACTAAAATATATTCCCTTTATTTAAATTTAAGATGACAACATTTTTTACATATAGAAAAGGCTTTAGAAAGTATGCTTAAATTTGTTTATGCGTCTCAACACCGTGTAGAATAAAGTGGATTATTGCAGAAAAAAAACAAATATATGTAGTGGCTCCATAAAAATAAGCTTTAGCATTTTCTAAGTATATTAACAATATATTTTTTGCTTTGCGATTACTGTTAATAGGCTGCACCAATATTAAAAATGTCCACTTTTTAGTTTTTTTTTAATATTTTTTATTTCCTTCCAAGAAACTCATACAAAGGAGTCACCGAATAACAGATCTTTTAAAAACATATTTAAAAAACATAAAAAAAAAAATAAACATGTACGTTTTTTAAGCATACCCTCTTTCAAAATGGTTTAGCTCGGCAACAAACAAAAAATTAAACAGTTTGGGAATACTTGTTCGTTTTTAGGGGGCCGCCCAAAAAAAATGTGTGCTTCGACCAACATAAGTGTATAGCAGATGAAGGTACGAATGTACACATAAATGCTTTTTATGTATTTTATAAAGGTTTCGCGTTATGCCATAGCCAATAAAGTAGTTTTTGATAGTTATTAGTTAAGCCCTGATATATTTTTCTTAAAGCTCTTCTCTTGAGGTATATTATGTAGAACTAAAACTCCGTTTAAGGAATACATTATAAAAATTTAACAAAGGTGAAAAGCAATAAAAACACAACATACTCAATATCCAAGAATTCATTTTAGAAATGAACTTTTTTTTAATGTATCACATTATTTGTAATTTTAACTGATGCTGCTTACATGCCGTTTATACTAAAGTTGTATTAAGTTGTTTAAAATATTCTAAACAACTGACCAATCAAATATTCTCTTAATTTTACAAATCTATCCACCCAGTCCCTTTAAAAACTTTTTTACAACATCACTTAACATTAATCAACATCAACATGAAATGTTTCAAACAAACACTAAACTTAGAAAACATAACAGCAGTTTTATAAAATATCAATTGAACTGTAATAGAACTAACAAACTGCCATTCTCGCAAACAGTTAGCTTAACAATCATGAATTTTCATTAAATTGCCAACGCGTAAAATGCTGCAAAATATTAAACCTCAGATAAAAAAAAAGAAACAAAAACCTCAATAAGTTTGTATTTAGAAATAACTACTAATGAATAAAACCCCAAAAACTTGGTTTTGTTTGAAAGCAATAAAAACCAAATAGCAAGAACAATCAGAAACAAGCATAAAATAGTAAAGTCAATAGCAATAATACTAAATACCAAAAAGCTGTAGCAACAACTGCTGCATGAACCTACAAAAAGGAAAAAAAATATTAGAGAAAAGTCTAATCCATTTAAATTCTTTCAAAATGGTGTAAATTTTCTCGAATTGCTTATAATTGAGTTTGTAAATGGCAGTAAGACCGCAAGTGCGTATTAGTATAGTCTTTTCGTATGCGTTGCTATTGATAATAATCATCGTGTTTAGGAAGTCAAAACAAAATCTTGGAAAAAAATTATTGCGCAATTTAGTTTGGTAAAAAGTTAAAGATTATACACCATTTTAATAAGAAATATACTTTTTTGAATATTGTTGCAAATTAACTGGCCAAATGAATAAGGGAAAAAGAAAAACAAAACACATTCATATGAAATAATTCTTTGTTGGTTTTGTAAGGAAATTTTTGAATGGTTTTTGGATTTGTCAGAATTCTCATTTGATTTGTTTGAATTCTTGCTTATACGTACAACATTCTTAAAAATTTTCAAGAACTAATTTCAAAGTATAAGCACGAGTTAAGTGCAGCATATAGACAGCTTGAAATTATTATTTGTTGAAAATTTAATACATTTTTAAGGAGAAACTAAAAAATAAAATAATAATGGTAAAAATGATTATTACAAAGTTTCGTAAAAAGGCTTACATTAAAGCCCAACAACCACGAAATTCGTTAAAAATATTTTTGTCAATATAAAAATTGTGTTTGAAGATTTTACTTTGATAAGAAAAACTTAAAGCAAATCTCATAAACCCTACTTTGCATTATAATAGCAATCTTGGATATCCCCGAACTACAAACAGTAAGAGAAAAAATTACGTACACTGGGGATCGGGTACACTTTTCAGGAGTCTATGTATAAAATTTTGTTGTCAGTACGGTTAGGGTTAAACAAAAATAAGTCATGAAAATTAAAGTTGTATTCACAGAGAATATTTTTATTTTTAGAAATAATCAATGCTTTGACTTAATTCATGTGTTTCTGGAACAATGTATTTTCAGTTGGATTTGTTATGTATTTTAAAGGTTTTTTTTGGCATGACGGCATTATACCCTCTTTTTTATTTATAAATTTTTTGAATTTTCTCAAAAAATTTTATATTTTTAGTAAATTTCTTCAAAAATTCAAAACTTGTTGTTTGAAAAAACCTTTATAAACTAACAAATACTTAAAATTCATAAAATGAAATATGTTGCAAAAAAATTTAATTTCAAAAATATTATATAAAATCTTTAAAATTTACGATGGAAACAGTGTGGTACAACTAAGTTTTAGAATTTGCAAAAATAAAAAAAATAAAAAGAAATGAAATCTGTTTGAGCAGTTAAATAAAAACACAAACACTTAGAGAAACTACTTAAAATATCCATTCCCTCACACTCATAGACACACACCAATTTGTAGGCTCTAAAAGTTTACTAGTTAAAGTAGCAGCATTTGACTGGGAATTTAGCAGATGAAAAGGGCTTGAAGATGAATAGATGAGAGTGGCTGTTTTACAGCTAAAAACAAAAGGATTTATTTTTTATGCTTTATATTTCTCTCTATAGTATAAGTGACAATCATTGGCAGGTCGTTTATAAGTAAAAGGCAGAAAAAAAATGAAAATCTTAGCAACTTGTTATAACATTTTTCGTAATTTTCTATACAACATCAAACAGATGTTTTTATGTATTTACAGAAAACTGGATGATGGACGATGATGGTATAAGCGAATAAATGAGTGGAATACTTAATGAATAGAGGAATAACTCTGCCTGAATGGCAGACAGCAGGAAGGCTGGATAAGTTACAGAAACTCTCAGCCTTAGGTTGAAAATGTTGTTGTTTATTTCAAGTGGAAGAATAAAATCAGAAAAATACTCTCATGTAGGGAAAAAGAAGGAGATAAATGCTGTTTAAATACAAAAGGATTTTATGTGTTTGATATGTATATCTAGTGTGTTTTTTTTGCTTTTTTGTTTTGTCTGTTCTTGCCCTACTTCCTCCTTCCGAAGCCTAAGGGTAATTTTGTGACAATTTTATATAGGAATGCCTTATAAATGCTATCAATATGTTTTAGGAGACAAACCAACGTCAAATGAATATGCTAGATGATTGCATAAATGGTTAAACGACTGCTTAGTTGTTTTGGGAAAATCCTTAAGCTTTATTTTATATCCTCTTGATGCCTGATTATTTCTGCTCGTTTTAAATATTTCGCTATAGAAAAAAGACTATCAAAAAATGATGGTCGTGGTATTAGTGGCTAGAGTGTGTAAATCTATGTATGTATGTGTCTGGTTATTAGCATGGCCTTAAGTGATTTGGTGTTAATGCCAATGAATTTTCTATATATGTATAATAATAGCTTAAAAAGCCATGAACGAATAAAAGTAAAGTTGACAATTTATGGTGTTTTCCTTTGCATTTTTACATACATACATATATATATTTTAAAAAGAAACTAAAAATTTCCTTAATATATAAATTAAATCCTTTTGTGAGAAAAAAAAGTCTATAGAGCGATTTGCGTACCTTAATATCTATTAAATAATAATTAAAAGCTATTTTATGGATTTGAGCTTATGTTTAATAAACTCACAAATAAAAAATTGGATTTCCGAAAGTTGATTGCGTCTTTTATCTTATTTTATCAACTTCAATGTTATAAACTTTTTTGTTATTATTTTTTGAACGCAGAAGACAGTGGTGTTTTGCTATTAGCTGTTATTCAATGCGCGATAAAATGACTTAAATTTAAAATAAAATACAAACAAAGAAAGTAATTTTAAAATAAAACTAATATTATATCCGTCCATAGTCCACCTAATATAGAAATAAATTTCATAAATAAGTTATTCAGGAAATATACTACTAAGCCTAAGACAAATCTTTGGCTGTAAGCGTTATTGTGTAATGCTTTTCTGTATTGGCTGCATAAACTATCTTTACGGATTGTCATATAAAAAACATTAAAAAAATCTGACAACCGTTTTTGAAAAATTTTCGAAAATGTGTAAAAGGCACTTGGAAGAAAATATGTAAAAGAAGCAATGAAGACATGAAAAAAATTGCTTAATTTTCCTTTAAGCAGTTAGGTCTGAAGAAAAGTTAAAATAAAACATTAAAAAATTTCTTTTTTTTGAAAAGGCGTATGAAAAACATAAATTCATAGAAATCAGATACCATTTGTTTCTAACTTCTATTTTAAGCCATACTAATTAGAAAAAAAAGCATAAACACAAAAACGCTATAGATTGTATCGGATAAATTTTTCTATTTTGTATCGTCCGCATACGCTTTATTAGTGCATAGTAAATTAAAAAGACACTACCTCTAAAAATATTGATGACATGTTGTGTAATTATGATCGAAATGCATAAAAAAGATATCAGATTTTGTGTTAAAGATAAAAGTATTCAAGGAACAAGTGCAGTGTGAGTCTGCAAAGGAAAACAAAATGTATCAAGCAATAATATACAAGCAGTTGTGAGCCGTTGTTTTGTGTTTAAAAAATTATGAAAATATAAACAAGTGTCTTTATGTATGTATGTATGTGTAAATGATAGAGTGAAAAATAAAACATATTTAAACTATGCGTCAATGTATTTGTGTTTATGTAGAATGTGTTAAACCCCTTTAACATGTTTTCAGGTTTATTGCAGTTCCCGGACTTGTTTAAAAATACATGGAAATGCCGAGATCATATTGGGGTTATAATGACATATATACATACGTACATTCATATATAGTGTATATATAGGAGTGAGTGTCAATGTTTTTTATATAAGACTGAGTACATTGTCTCTTACTCATTTAGTGTTTTTGTTAAATTTGAAAACTGTTTATTTATCTGATAATGCCTGTAGCCCTTTTTTTAACAATGTCTGTGTATATGTGTGAGCATAATAAACTATTGTTTATTTAAAACCGGAAGAGCTTTTTATGTTTATTTTGTTGTTTTTGTTGCTGCCATAGTTGCCGTAAATTGGATGTTGTTTTGTAAAGTAGTATGTGGTGTATTTTAGTCCTTTTCTACTTGTTTGTATGAATCCATACTACAAAGGCTTATTAAATTATGTATTATTACTCATTTGGGTGTCCTTTCGTTCCACATTTTTTTTATGTTAGGATTACATTTTTTCCTTTTGTCAATTGCTCATACAAAGGCTTATTATATGAGCAACTGACGGTAAAATATGCAAACTTGTCATATGTTTCATTTAAATTTAGAAAATTTGTATAAGGAAATTATTATAGAATAAGCTATCCATGCATCCTGTAGTTAAGGAAAATGTTTTTGAATATTAATTTTATCCTTTTGCCTAGGATTTTTTTACACCTTCTTATTTTTTATGCTTTTGGTTTTTTTTAAAGGGAAAGCAAACCAAAAAAAGTTTAAAAAATAACTATTTCTTTGGCAAATTTGTTGAACTTTATTAAAGTTATTATGCCACAAATAAAAGGATTTTTTTTAATTATCTGCAAATATAAAACTTGGCGATAACTCAACTAAAGTATAAAATTCATCGAAAATTCTTAAAAGATCAAACAGTTTGACATATACGAAATATAATTAAAGTGAGTCCAAAATAAATAAAATTTTGTTCTCAAAAATATATTCAAAAATAGTCTAATTGTTTAAAGACAGTAAAAGGTTTTATCCACATTTTTTTTAAAAATCGAAAACTTTTTAAAAATAAATAATTTTTTAAACAATTTTTAAAAATATTAAATTTATAAAAAAAATTCCCTTTAAAATGCCAAAAGTTAAAACCGGTTTAAGTTGTTCATTTAAGTTCAACAAATGAAAATTTGTCTTTATTTTAGCATTTTAAAACTTAAATTTCCTATGTAATTTTGCTTGAGCTTAAATGTGCTCTTACTGACATTGCTTTATTGTTTCATAATTTAATTTAAATATTAATGCATTTCATGAAATTTTGAAATTGTATTTAATTCAAAGGTTTCTGTAACAAAGCAATATAATAAATGTAAAATGTTAGTTACCTTTACTCTTGGTTGTTAGTATAAAAGAAGCACATTATTTTTTTTAAGCCTAAAAGCTGCATAATGAATAACCTGTTACCTAAGAACAGAACATAAATATATTCTTATATTAAGATTTTTGTTTATTAAAAGAAAATGTTTGTACAACTTGCAATTAAAAGAAATATATTAAAAAAAATCTTAAATAGTAAATATAATTTTTACAATTATGAATTAAAACAAATTTAAATCTTTTTTGTTGAAAATTTGCTGCAATATTTCCAAAAATATTTAATTTTGCCCTTGTGTTTAAAGGAAATATTAAGAAATATTTTAAAATTGAACTTAACATGTTTTCTCGTGTTTTTTGTAGGTATAAAATAGCTCTCATAATTTTAAGTTGCGTATGCCAGTTGCAAAATTATTTTTCCATCTTATAACAATAAATAAATTATTTAAAAAGGGTTGCCATATAGTTACAATTTGTTTATTTCAATTGTTGCTGAAATATTGTGTTGTAGTGGCACTGAAATTATGCAAAGTATCATCTCATCGGTCCATCTTTTCTATTCATATACATATGTATATTTTAAATAAATTTTAGTTTATTCACACGTGTATTATGAAAAACAATAAATTTACTTAAATGTAAAAATATAGGCTTTTACTTGTTTGTCAAACATTAAATATTCATAGACCAAAGTTGTAGAAAAAACAACAGCACTCGAAAATATATAAAAAACAATAAATTCCATTGAACTTGTAAATTTTTAACAAACAAATCTATATTCATGAATTTACAAAAGAAATAATAAATATGTTTGTATGTTAGTGCAGGGGAATATTTCTAACATAATATACATATATTCAAATTCATGCCTTAAGCAAGAAAAACGTATATAGTTGTTGATATATATTTATTGATTCCAAAAGCAAAACAGGAAATGTTAAAATTTTTATACATACATACATATGCATATATGTACATACATACATATGTAGAAACAAAAGTACATACTTAAATAAAGATATGCACGTACCTACCTACATTTGTTCATAGTCAAACCAGAAAACATATGAACATGTGTATTAATATTATATGACGGTGTGTGTGTATATATGATTTTTTTTATATTTTATTTAAACATACATATTTATTACATTCGA
>NDXZ01002284.1:0-26346 GCA_003055125.1 Paykullia maculata
CCGCCGTTTAAATGTATAAAAATCCGTCGAAAATATAATAACTTATACTTAAAGTATGTTAACCCAAAAGAGAATCATAGAAGTTAATTTAAGTGGCTCCTAACAATTTTTTTCAGCCAAAGTTTATGTAGCATTTATATCTTTTTAGATACCGACAAATAAATTATTACGTTTCGCAATATAATATTGTTATTAGAAAACTACTTCTAAGTAATGCAGTTGGTACTTAATACTCATTGAAAAGTATGTTATTGAGTAATAGCAATTCATTACCCAGTTTTTGCTGGGTTGTAAAACACATCGCAACTTACGCGCGTAATAGAGTTTATAAACACAAATTAATGTTCTTGATATGCATTAATTTTATAAGCCTTGTTTTGCAATACATTTTAAATATGAATTTTAAAGTTTTATTATTACATAATACATTTGAAAAAGCTACAAATAATATCAAATGCTGTTTAAAAAAAACCTCTGTCAAGTGTTTATAAAAATAGTTGCAAACGATGTAAGGCGTCGCGCAAAAGATTGTTATTATTTTTAATGCATATTTAAAAACATTAAAATTTCTTCTAAACCCATTGGGTTTTCCTTTTTGCGTTGAAAACAACAAACCGACCAGTTAAAAAAATACCGAATTTTACGGTGATTGCTTAATTATTGGCCTTATTGCCGAAAATCGCCTTAAGCATATGAAACCATTAAAATATTGATATCGAAAAACTTAACAACAAGTAAGGTAAACATTTCTTGCCGAATTTTGCAAAGGATGTAACATGATTGGTCTTAGCTTTCATATAATGTCCACAAGCATAAACAGTTATACAATTTTTAAAAGTTTTAAAATCGTAAAAAAATTTAAAACAAAAAAGTTTGATACTGACAATGTCAATTTGACATTTATCTCTATAAATATTTGATTGGATGTTTTATTAATCTGAGAGATAAAAATGCGTTTCCGTATCATAACTTCTTGCAGTGATGCCAGCTCAGCAAAATTTAATATTAAAAGCTATCTTATAATATTAAAGATTGCCACTTATCTCATTTTATTGTTTGCTATACTGACTTTGGCGTTTCCGTATCATAACTTCTTGCAGCGATGCCAGCTCAGCAAAATTTAATTTTAAAAGCGATCTTATAATATTAAAGGTTGCCACTTATCTCATTTCATTGTTTGCTTTACTGACTATTAAAAATATTTTTGCTGCCTTTGTTTAAAAGTTAAATTAAATCAAATTTATTTTAAAATTATTTATTATAATACGACATTTTGATAACTGCTACGATAACTGTTTAATTTACCATGACAGTGACATTCCAATTTAAATCAATTAAAAAATTTGTACTTTCAACCAAACAATCCAAAAATAATAGCATTAATGGTTTTGTATGAACTTCGGATCTCTGAACATGAGCAAACACCAACCACCTTTAATTGGGTTTTAATAGATTTCAACACAATTCATTTAAATCAACTACTTGTATTACAAATTATGTATTTAAGCCAGCCAGCCTAATCCATTCAATTGAAATCAATTATACGTCTTATATTTCTTTCGTTTCTTTATTTAAATATTACTGCAGCACTGTTTCCTTCTTCTTCTTATTACTAATTAAAATAGTCAAATAAATGCACAACAATACCAACAACATTGACAGCCTTGCCATGGGCATTTCAATAAAAAAAAATATGTTCAAATTGTCAAAAACCAAATTAAACAACAAATAGGCAAAAATAAGAAGTGAAATATTGTCTGACAAAAAAGTCATGTCAAACATTATTTTTAAATAACAAAAGCACTAACAACAACTGTTATAGTGAAAAAAAACAACAACAATAAACTACATGAAAACATGCCGTTTTAATCTGTTATTGCCGTTCTAGTGAGTGCTTCAAAACCTGAATTTAATCCATTTATCCTCAAATATTCGCATTTTGAATGACTTCGATTGTAACCCCACGCAAAATAGCAAAGCGAAAAATGCCAAAGAAAAAAATCCATTAATACATGAGCTTTAATACTTTAAACTGTAACAAGTTGAGCAAAAGAATAAATAAAAAAGAAACAAAAAGTTTATAAGAAAAAAAAACGTGACTAAAATTGATTTTTAGATACCCTCTGTCAAGTGCGTTTGATTGCCACCTCTATCATGAATATTTTAAAATATTTTGTTTTTTAATACACTGAAAAACTTTTTAATATATAAAAAGTTTCAAACATTTTTAAAACAGAAGGGTTTTTTTTATTTCTAAGTTTCCATGTTTCACATTATAATCTTGTTATTAGTTAACTACTTCTTAATAATGCAAACTTAAATAGAAGTCATTAAAGTGTATGCCAATACGTAATGACATATCATTACCAAGTTTTTGTTGGATATGCATTTTCTTTAAAAGAAAATTTATAACAACTATTCTATAAATAAATAACTTATCAAACATTTCCTAAAAAAAAAGAATTTATGCAAAATCAACCCTCCATTTGCTTTTCTCTAAGTGTAGTTTGTAAAAATTCCTAAAACAATAAAATTTTTTTGGTGTCTGTCAGTCATTTCGTCTGTCCATTATTTTGCACTTTGTTGTCAGTAGCAATGCGTCAAAGTGTTTTTCATACGTACATATGTTCACTACTGTTACACTTGTTATACAAAAATCATACACACACACACACACACATTATTTTTAAACAAATAAATAACAAAATTATTAAACATAAAATATGCCTCTGGGCGTTTATGAATTAATATTTTAATTAGCAACTGCTTTATTTGCATAACATTTTAATCAAAGGTTAACCCCAAATACAAATAAAACTAAATTACAAAATGGAAAAAAAAGTTTAAACCAATATGGTTATATTTAAATAATTTTTCTTATTTTTCATGCATATGAGTTTAAAGTTTTAAATAAAAATTCTTTATGTTCAAAGAAAAGGACTTTAAAATAATGCATTTTAAAATAAATTATGTTCAAGTTAAAATTAATTTAAAAAAGCTTGATTAAAATGCACCATCTGCTAGCAGGTCAAAAGACTTTTGAGAACAATCAAAAAACTTTAAAAAAATCTACGGCCGCATCTATAACGAAAAATTAGAAACTACATATACATCGCACACAACTTTCTGCTCACTTGCAAGCCAATTGTGCTAAGCAGAGTGTTGGTAAAGAGTTTATTTATAATGAATATCTAACAGCTAATATTAAGAGTTTGATTTTAAGTTAACATGATTTTTAGCAGAATGGATAAAAAATACATTAAAAATGACACTTATGCTAACTCCATGCTAAATTTTTTTTATAAATACGGCTGCTAGAATTTACTTAAATGCCAAAACCCGTTCAGGTGTTCCAACAAAAAATTTTTAAGATATTAAAGAAAATTTAAGTGTTTCTTAAATATTGCCTTTTTACACCTTTTTAAACCTTTTTATAATATTATGATTTAGAAAAATTGTTCCTCACAAAATTGTCAAATAATTAACGCTTATTTTAAAATTTTGTAAAAAACTTAATTTAATTTAAAACAATCACAATTGTGAAAGTTAACTTTAGTTCGCTGTATTTACATTTAAAACTAAACCCTTTTTTTAAAATCAATATTCTAAAAGCTTGACTCCTCCTCTTTAGATGTTCCGAATATCAAATAAATTTAAAGGGCAATAAAGAAGTTAGATTAATTACAATTTGTTTAAATCAGCACTAAACACTGTCCACCCATTGATGTTTTATCGCTTACACGCACGCAGACATGAAAGCGCAAAAGCGCAGGTTTATTAATAAAAGCGTACATCAGTACTTTGTTGTTTTTGTTATTGCAAACGCTTTTGTGGTAACAATTTTATAAGGTAAGCAAAGCGAATTCGCTATATGTATGTTGGGTAAAGTTTATTCTTTTTCGTTTAAAAGGTGTAATGACTTTGGTCCATATTTGAATAATATTTAGGGGGAAGCAATCAATCGTACTGGCTAAATTTTTTCAGTAGATAAAGATTTTCGCTTAAATTTGCTAAAAAAATTTATTATTTTCTACTTAATCGATTTATCTCATTTACAATACCGAAGAGCTTGGGAATATTGTAAACAGCTTTGGTATTAGGCATAATAGTGTGGGAGTGAGAATGTCCCTCACAACCTAATGGGCAGAGCTTCGTCGATATTGAAAGTCGCAAGGAGCAAGGCTATGAAAATAAGTTTTGTTGGGTCTCAGATAAATTTTCAGATGACTAATTCTAATAAAGGATATTAAAAATATATAATTTATTCCCAAATTCTCTGGCTGGAAGCGTAGCCAAAATAATATGAGAATAATAGCATTTGGTCAAGGAATAATTTAGTTGGTCAAATAACTAACACTAAACCTAGTCTAATTTAGTATTTAATTAAAAACCTTAAATATCAATCATATTGAATACAGATGACAAAAATAACTTAAAATCATTATTTATTTATTCAGTTTATATTGAAAGACTTTGCACGACATTCACGCAACCAACTTAGAAAAAAAATGTTAATTTACACCATGCGCAGGTTTTAAATAATGAACAGAAAATGTGTTTCAATTTTTTTCTCTTAGAAACAAGATATAAGTTTTTATAACAAAAGCATTAAAAAAAATATAAATAAATTAATCTAAATAATATGAATTTTTTTACGATACAAATTTGCATATTAACATGTACGAATTAGTTAAAAATGATTTGAAGAAAATAAACTTTTATTTGAAATATTCATGAGAAATTCCCAGCAATATTTCTCTTAATCACTATGGAATAACCCCTTTTTAGATTTTTGTAATATATTTTTATGTATGACTCTTCTTGTTTTCGTTATCAAAAAAACCGTATCATTTGACCTAAAAAAGTTTAAAGTTTTCTTAAACAAAAATGTGTTTTTTATTGTTAAAATTTTTAAATATTCTAACACATACAAATAAAAATTATTTTTATAGCAACCACCCAAAAAGCTATGGTTGGCTTATTAGTTTTATTATTCGGTTGGTGACACATTGAACTATTTATTAAGAATCTCTGTCTGCCCCTTAAAATTTCTATAGAGTTCAAACGAAAGTAACTATTTATGAGTATATTTGTTATATAAAAAAAAAAAAAACGATAAAATCGGTCTAAATAAGTCCCGTTTCTTAGTTTGATAACGAATAACATACGAATTAAGCTCGTAGAAAAATGAAATTTTATTGGTATATTTTTTTGGTCACATACATGCCAAAAAATTTATGGAATCCATAGATTACGAAAAAAAATTAGATCAAAATCAGGGAAAAATCAGCTGTATTATTATTATTATTTTTATTATTCGAGAAGACCTTAAGCACCACGACATTTATTATTATTTTAGTGCAGCAGTCCGTATAGGGCTATTTACTGTATTCGTCCTATATAGTAAATGAAAAATATCAAAATTATTAGTAGAAATTAGTTTGACACGCCCACTTTTACGCCTACCCTAATATCTATCTTCTTTTACGCGCAACTTTTAGATTAAAAACATTCATATCAAAAACTGCACTTAATTAATAGGGTAAACAAAATTCGACACATCCAAATAAAACTTCTTAAAATATCGTTTTAAAAACCAAATCATTGGTTAATTACAATTGTGCGTGTGTGTGTGTGTTTTTTACAATTAACTTTTATTGTTTAAATAATGCACAGAATAAACAAATATAACAAAAGCCAATCAATTAAAAAAATAAGCGGTTGTAAACTAAACAATAAATTTTTTAACGTTTTTGTTATGAAAATGTTAATTATGTTTATTATACACTGCAGTGCATTATAACAGGTCCTATTAATAGTAAAAAAAAAACTCGCAATTAAGGAAGTCAAATGAAGCCCACTGCAGCTGCGTGTAACTTCAAACATTTTTCCAAAAAAAATGTTTTAAAAGCTCAACTTCCCCTTTCTTTTATTTTTAAAGTTTTAAAATAATCTGAGTAACAGTTTAAAAGTTATAATGATTTAAAGTTATTAAATACTGTCCGCTGTTTTTAAGTGATGTGCTTACCAACAAAGATTATTTTTGTTTTTAGCCCTAACCGTACTGACAACATTTTTATACGTAATCTCCTGATAAGGGTACTTGGGTACTCTAAATGTTAATTTTTCTGTTACGGTTTGAATATCAATACAATGGTTTGCATTGTAGTTCGGGGATTCCCAAAACTGTTATTATAATATAAAATACAAATTTTTTGTGTATGTACTTCGTTAATTACTTTTACTTTTACTTTTTTTATACAAAATGCTTTAACGGGTAAGTTTAAAATGATAAAAATCTTTAGAAAATGATTACTTGAAGGAACTTGCTGAACCCCAACTTTGTATCTTTTGTTGTTAAAGAGATATTTGACTTTAAAGTTTGCTCGGACACCCAGGTACCCTTATTAAAAGAATAAGGACTATTTGACTTTCAGTTGCTCCACAACCAACACAAACAAATAAGGAAAGCTTAAAATGATAAAAATCCTTAGAAAATATTTACCTGAAAAAAACTTGCTAACCTCAACTTTTTATCTTTTGTTGTTTAAGAGATATTTGACTTTAAAGTTCGCTCGGGTACCGGGGTAACCGTGTTAGGGATAGTAAACCAAATAAGCAAAAGGGAGGTGTATTTCTAATTATGCAACATGGTGTATAACAAGTTTAATGAACTTTTAAGGTAATTTTTGTTTCTTATTTCTGCTCTTTATAATAATACCTACCCAAGTAATAAGTTAAACATAGACCGTAAATAAGATATAAAGAGTTAAACCTGTGTATTCAATGTGAATATTAAACGTGTATTAACAGAAATACAACCCGTGTATTAAACCAAAATCGTTAAGAATTTTTAGTGGAATTTTTTATTTCAACATTTTGTTTTAAAAAGAAACAAATATGCGTCATTTCATAAACATTTAAGTAAACGGACAGCTGGTTACTAAATTTAGACAGCAGTATGTGTATAAATAGATACAAATAGTTTTACAACAAAAAAACACACTTTAAATAATAATGAAGTGTATCCGAAAATGAATAATTTGTTTTTGGGAAGTAAATAAATTATAATTTGTTTTAATAAAACTTCTTGACCATAACAGAAAATCTTAAGACCACAATAGGGCTACAAACAAATTATAAACAATGAAAATACAAGTAATGAAAAAGCTAAGGTTGGTCAAGTCGGTTCATAAATACCATACACCACAACATATATTATTCCGGAATTTTTCAGCCAAGGTTTTGATATATTTTTAACGAAACACGAAAATGGTTCTTATATGGGTGCTAGAAGTTACTATGAACCAATCACCACAACATTAGTCGAAAAACTCATTTGCAGAAAATTTTGTTTTGATTTTAATATTTTTTTAAAACAGTTTTTTAATTGTGTAGGTAGTTTCCGAGATTGAGTCATCTACGGATGGGTGCGGGGACCAATTGTGGACTGTTTGTCAGAAAATTTATTTAAAAAATGTCCGTTAATGTAACAATTATTTGTAATAAATGTTGTATTGTGTCTAATAATTCCAGCAGTTTTGTAAGCGTTAAGGTGATTTTCGGGAATAAAATTTGTAATTAAGCCAGAACCAATAATCACCCGACTAATACAAAATTAGGTGGCAACATTTGCACAAACATAAAGTTTGTATCTGTAATTATAAATTAGTTAATGTTAAATTGCGGAAGAACATTTCTATGGAAACTACGTACAATCCCAAATCGATAATGGCCAAAATCAATGGGCTTTGGCCTTGCGTTCAAAAAGCTACTTGTATTAAATTTACATAAAAGTAAACAAAGTGGCATCTGTTTTTTAACTACAAGATTTACAATGTTTATATTAAAAAGCCAATTCTAAGCCAATTTGTATATTAAAATGTGGGTGTGGAACCGTTTTGTTGGGGCGTTACAATTTGCATACAAACGCATTATACCCTAAAGCACCTGTGGTCATGTAAATGAAAAACATAAAAAAACAGTTTTAAATCGTTTGTGTTGTTAAACATCTTTACCCTTAATTATTTCTATTATTATTTATATTTGTATCTTCATTTTTGTAAGTTTCTTAATCTAAATTTGTAGCTGATTTTCTATCATCTTAATTATTATTATGAACCTCGGCAACTATAAATATTATATTACAACTACAATTCACTGCTTCTTGCTACTCGTACAAAACTTTACAACAAAATTCTTGAAGGTTGACTATTTTAGGCGACCCAGCCATTCGGTCAGCCAGAGTCATTTGATCAGCAACAGTGCGTAACATTAAAAACTCATTAAGCCAGCGGCACCTCTAACGTGTTAGAAACAAAAATTATTTTAATTTAATTTTTCAAGATTTTAATTTGAGAAATTTTTGTTTAATAGAATAGACTTGTTACTACACCATTTCCTTGAGCGCTAATTTTATAATTTGGAAGCATTTATTATTTTCCTAAAACGCGTTTTTTGTTGTTTCTGTGTGTTCTGCTTTGAGGTAGCATAAGTAAAGAACTTTTAGGCAAATAAAAACATATGTACATGCTCAATATGTTACCTTTTTCTAAAACCACTTTAATTTCTTCCTCCTTTATTCAATTTAAAAGGTCCTACCATTTTTTTTTCGCTTAACGCAGCAAAAAAGTCTCATGTGTTTTTGAACCACCTACAATTAAAAAATTTTTTTAAAATTTTTGTATTAAAAAGTAACAATAAAACAATCTTTTACAGTTCAGGGTTTTTTTAAATATTTATCTTTAAATATTTCTTTTAATAACCAGAAGTTTTATTAATTTTAGTTTTACAGTACTTTATATACATTTTTCACACTTCTTTTGCACCATATAATGCATTTTATAGAACAATGGTCGTGACAATATTTTGCCTCTGTTAAGCTGTTTATCGCACAAAAAATTTAAAAAAAGCACAACGAATGGTGCGAAATGCACCAAGTTGACAACACTGCAACTGAACATTTTAGAGAATCTCATGTAAAATTATTTAAAATAAAGAAAGAGGTATTTTACATGTAGGACAAGTTGAACACTTCTTTACAGCCTTTAACTTAAGCTAAAACATCTTAAGCTAACAGTATTCTTAATTAAATGGGAATTATATTAAATCATAACAAGAGTCCTAACATATAAAAACAATTCTCCCTACAATCTACTGACTCTGCTCTGCAATAAAGTATAAAGCAGTGTTAGTTAGATGCTCACCTTTACAATAAAAATTTACTGCAATTCTTGTTTTGTTGTTTTTTTGCTCTCATATAATAATATAATAAAAAGATTATAAATCTTTTCTCTATTAAAATATCTATTGAAAACTAAAATAATTTCAGGTAATTTGAAAAAAAAAATATTTCCGCAATAATTTTGTTTGTGTTTCAAAATTTATTTCCGTAAATGTACAAGGAAATGGTGTTAACAAAAATGTTAACTTCTAAAATACATAATATGAACTTATATTCGTTTAATAAATTTGTTAATTTCTTAGGGTTTTTTAAGAATATATGAACAGAGAACAAATAAATTAAAAAAAAGAAAAACTTTATCAACAAAAAGTTCTAATAAATTCTAATGAAAATATTTTTGAAGTGGTTTACGGAAATAAAAATATTAAAATCATTATTATGAATAACGAAATTTTAAGAAAATCTTTTTGTATGATGAATTATGATGAGTCATTGTTTTAAGAAAATTATAAGAGTTTTTTTTATATTTGGAACCAAGTATATTTGTTTAAATTAAAATAAAAAAAAACACAAATTAATTGAATGGCGCAATAGTTTTAGGCAAAATAATTGTTATTGCGTTTCATGATAAACAAATTATTTTTATTGTTTTTAAAGGTCGGGAAATTTGTTTTAATGTTATTGAAAACTATGATTTTTTTTGTATTCTTTAAACGTTTAACCTTGCAGGTGAGAAAATGTTATTGGCATTTAATAAATTCCTTAACTTTAGTAATTATAAATTATACAGCAAATCTTGAAGTTATACAGTGATAATAACAATGTCATTGACATACGAGTTAGATATTGAAATATGTTGCCTTTGAACTTTCAGTTATTTTGAATAGTTAAATACATTTTTAAGGAAATATACGCACAATATGCAACACTGAGGTACTGTTTTGAAAATATTTAGTTACACACATACATCTCACGCAATACTTACTTTCTGCATATTTAAAATTTTCTTATTAACCGTTGAAAATTGAGACCTTAACATTTATAATTAGCAATAAAATGAATGTTAATACCTTCATATTAAAAAACAATTTGTTCATTAAATAATTATTTTTTTAATAAAAGGACAAAGCGACACAGCGAGGAAAAGAAAAAGCAACAAATTGCCTTGAAGTATTATTAAATCATGTGGCAAAAGTTCATAGAACTCCTTTATTTATTTTGAAAATTATTTAATAAAATTTTCAAAAATGCGATAACTATTATTACTAATGGTGATGTAAGGTATATAATTGTTTACTTGTTGATTATTAACATAACTACTGCCCTATTTAAGTTGCAAGAAATTTTTGTTTAGTCTTAAAAAAATAATTTAAAATTTAATTCAATTTCAAATTTGTTTTTTTTTTGTTCTTTGATAACTTTGATTTTGTGCAAAACTTCAATTAGCCCGCGAAGGTTAACAAAATTATAAGTTATAAAGGTTTGCAACACAATTTATTTGTTACTGTTATTTTCTAGGCTTTTTTGTAGAAAAAAAAACCAAAAAAATAAAACAAAAGCTATAGTAAATATTAAAAACAATCATATAAAAACATTAATAAAGCAACACATAGGGACCAACGCACAGTGGTTCCAATTACAAATTTAGCACGAAAAAAGTCATAACCTTTAAGAAATACCTAAAACTATAAAAATTTGTACGGTCAAATGACTTAATATGGCACGCCAAAAATTGACGCAATCGAGTAAGTGGGTGGGTACGATTCATATAAAATTAACTGACATAGAACCTGCAAAATCATTTCATAATCATTGATACTACTATGTGTTAATTTGTGTTTTTTGTTTAGTAACACTATTTAAATATTCACTGCAAACACAAAAAAAAAAAAATTACAATCTGATAACAATACCCAAAGACACGATAACTTTTTGAGTATTTGCCATCAATTTGCATCGCCAGCGCTTTTTAACTGCTATAAGGTTCTAATAGCCTTTTAGCAACGTCTGAAGCAACTAATTTGCCTGATTTATGAAGAGATATCGTTTGTTTTCGATTGTTTGTCCTTCTTTTAAAAATGGTTTAGAAGATTGACCGTCTTTCGATGTTGACGTTCCGTCCGCCAAGTCTTCCTCCAAAATCATCAAAAAAAAACCAATTGAATCAACATTAGGGAAAGACTCGAAAATCTCTTTGTCCGATGTGAATGCGTAAATTTTTTGAACAGTTTGACAATGAAATTTTGAGCTGTTTGATTTAATTTATTTTTATTGTCGCCGTTTTCATCATTTTGACAAAAATGCAAAATGTATAAGAATAATTTTTTTTCTCTTGGTCCTTTTCTGCATACTAAAAGTGTTTAGGCAAAAATTGGAACCACTGTGCAACGTTACTATTAATTGAAAAAAGTTAAACTTTGTATATAAGATAAAATTTTGGTGCAAGTTTAGGAGCAAATTATTATTATTATTTTTATAAGTAAAAATGTAAAAGTCTTTTGTGGCAAATTTTTTATACCCTAACTTTTTTTCGCAGTCATATTGATATTAAAAAATGTTTTGTTAAGTAAGAGCCAAAAACTGTTTCAAGTCCAAAAAAACTCAAATTTAATGTGCAAATGTTGTTTCAATTCCGTCTAAATATTTTAAGATCCAAGAATATTCAGGCTGAGAGCAAGCGAATGACGAAATTTTCTTGATAAAAGAAAAATTTCTCAATTGTGCCACCTCCCATCGCGTCTCAGCTCGAGGAAAACAACTTCAGTTACGTATTGTTAACCTTTAACCATAAATATAATTTTTCTTTGCTGAACATTCAGAATATGTTGCAAAGCGAATAACATAATTAAAATACGTCCACCTTTTTACGAGCAACTATAGCAATAATACTACTAATAGCAACAACAACAATTGCAACAAACAGACCAAAGCCATATTAATTTAAGATATTGCATTAAGCTCATTCGGTATTCAGGTGTTAGTCAAGTCAATGTCTTTGTTTTGTCTATCTTGAAATTTATTTGAATCCTATGGCTGTCTATATATTTCTTGGCGTTTTTTGCCGCCTTACAAAAGGCCTCATATTTTTATATGTATATGTATAAACCAATAAGAAATATGAACATAGAAATCAGATTAAGAAAACAAAACTTTTGTATCGTATACAAAGTTGACTTTTTGGCCAATTGCTAATTTACGATCAAATAGATTTTCATTTTCAATAAAACAATTTAATGTTCAATAATTACATAGCGACTTAGTATGAATTGATTTGCGCTAGAACATTTGTTTTTGCTAAAAAAAAATTAAGAAAATGTAAACAAAGAAAAGGCGATCAAGTAGTAACTTATTGAAAATTAAAATCAAACTAAATTTATTGGCATTTTCTTATTGTGAAATTAAAGTTTATTTATTATTTTTGACTATTTTTAAACCACTATTTCACACAAACACACACACACATCCACCTATAAGAACAACAAAAATGTCTTTGAACTGATATATTTCTAATCTGTTTCTTTAGTATAAAGTTCAAAAAGTTAATGGAATATCGAATTAATTAATATTTCTTAAGCATTTAATTAAAATTTGTGAAAAAAAGTGGCAAAACAATTTGTAAGATTTTAAATCGTGTTCATGTCTTAAGTCTTTTGTTTATATTTATTACGGGGAAGTAGAAAATAGAACAAAAGATCATAAAATATTAATTCGTTTTGTTAACCATTTAATTTAGTTCAAATGCTTAAGCTATTAATATAATTGATATATTTAGCTACATAAAAGACTTATTTCTTGATTTAAACGTTTGTTGTTTAAATGTTGCACTTAATTTGAAAAAAACTAGAATTTTTTTTTTTAAATTTATGATACTGCAAGAAAATATTTGTTTCTAAATTTAAATTAAGAACATTGATAAAAAATATAATTTTTTAAGCGAGAATTTTCATTTTGAATAAATTATGGATGTACAAATTATTAATATTTATATTTTTTTTTAATTTTTAATTTTGTTTTTTTATCGTTTGTTTAAAAATGTGAAATTTTAAAAAATGCAATAAAAATTTCCAAAAAAATTTTTAACACTTTTGGGGCCAGAAAACAAAACGAGCTAATTTTTGAGACTTCATTTTAAAGTAAAACGTATTCCAGCTAAGGCACTCTGCATTAAATGCAAGAAATAACAAGTGACAACATTTAAGCTATACAGCGCCTTTACATTTGGTTGGTCGCGTAAATTGTCTGGTCTCATATTTTGACAGTTTTTTGTCCAATGCTCTTTTTAAATGGATTAATTGTGTTTAATGCAGTTCTTCTGCTATCGTTTTACCCAATTGTAAGAGCTCGTAATAGATCGTATTCTTCTGATCCCACCTAAGGGCCATGGATATTCGACTTTAGTTTCAATATTGTTGGTTGTCCAGTTGGTTGTACGATGTTTTGCGCTTTGAATTAGATACCACAATTCGATACAGATATATTTAAAATAAAAATATATTTCTTATTAAACTATTAATTGTAAAAAAGTAAGGTTTTGCATACCAGGATCTTCACCGACAGCCAATCCGCCATCACTCGACATCGCAACATGTCCGCGAATGCCGCACGTCTTAAAACTGAATGGCGACGCATTTAAACATCACCCTTATATAGGTGCGAGGACACGGGATTAACACCGGAAACTGTGTTGCCGATGGACTCGCCAGGAATGGCACGGAACTCGGAGGAGATGCTATCGACCACTACTGTGGGATCGCTCTCCCTGCCTGCAAACATCGTATTAATGCGCACTTTGGTGTATTTGTCCAGGCTAGATGGTTCGACAATTTTAGGTGCGCCACAAATAGACTAATGTGGCCGGAAATTGATGCGCGACACACTGCGCATCTTCTGGGCCTGAATTGGAGGTGGCTGAAGGATATGGTGGTTGCTACACCGGTCATTGTCATTTTGGCATACACGCGGAGAGAATCTGACTTCTGCAGAAGTTGTTATGATGTGAAGGAGGAGGAGGAGACTGTACATTACCTCCTATACCTCTGCCCTGCACTGGATCTCGCCAACTTTGCATCTTTTGTAAGGGATTGCGGCTGGTTCAATGACTAAAACCTGGACGAAATGACTGCTGCCACTGCAGCCAGATGACTTGGATGATGAGGCTATCTTAAAGTCCGGATAACTTTCTTTCTTTCATACTCTTCTCCTTATTATTTCTTCGATCTAACTCCTTTCTCTTTCCCTCTCTCTCTCTCGCTTTAAAGTTATCACAAAGGGACCATTTGCATCGGACCCAAGTGAGCTGCGTCTCTATCCTTCCTCTGTAGCTGCTTGCTCACCTAACCTAACCTAATCTAAGGTTTTGCAATCTATAAAAGTTTTATTTTAACCAAAGTTAAGCAGGGTAGGTAGGAAGGTCAATAACAGGCACCTCAAAAGGTCTCTTGTCCCATACACTTAAGCCTTTAAAACGGTTTGTTTGTGAGAAGCGAATTAGGGAGGAAAGATCGAGAAATCCACACTGTCTACAGAAATTCGGTCATGCTAACGAGTTTTCTCAGCGCTTTCCGTCCTACACCTCCTAGATGAGCCACGTCCGGTATCGTGTTCGACAGAAAACACTGGGCCCTTGCATGTGCAAAAAATAGGGCAGTGGCATAGGAATGTTCCATCATTTCGATGTTCTCCCAGCATGCCCTGCAATCGCTATTCTTCACCACTCCCATCCGGTAAAGGTGTGCTCGTAAGTTCGAGTGTCCCGTCAGTACATCAATCAACCTACTTAATTGCAGTTTCCTTAATTTTAGGATCTCCTTTGTCTTATCCTCCTTAGGGTCACCTTATACGACTCTAGTAATTTTTCCAACTGTTTTGTTGTCTTGTTAACCACAGTTAAAGGTGTTTAATTTTTTAAGTTAAAATAAATCTTTTACGGTAAATTTAAAAATTACAACCCAAAGCTTTAAGACATACATAAAAAAAATCTTTTTTTAATGTTTTGCATCAGTTACAACGTACTCATACATATTTGAGTGCAAAAATTCTGTTCTATTCCTTTTGCCATTATCGTTGACTCATACATAGTTAACTTACGGTAACGATTATGCCCAAAGTTTAAATTGTTGTTGTCATTGTTTTGAAATAAAATTTAAGTTTTCTGTCTTCGGATAACAGTTGAAACGAAATTTATTATTATGAGTGCGATGTTTAGTTTATTTTAGTGTATTTTTTAATTTTCTAGTAAAAATTAAATTGTTATTGCTGTTTTGGAATAAGTTGTTTGGTTTATATTTTATGGAATTTATTTAGTTTCATTACAAAAGGGGAGTTTTATAAGCAACAATGTGTGTATGTGCGTGTTACATTTGTTTGGCTTTAAAAAATAATAATATCTTTTGAACTTTTTTTTATTTGTTATTCTGTGGCTTTTATTTATTTTTTTTTTGTAGAAAATACTAAACATAGTTGATTGACCGCCCTTGGAATTTTTTAAGCGTTCGATTCCCTTTATATCAGTGTACGAGTATCTATGTATGTGACTTATGTAGCTGTAACTGTTTTAAAAGCCTTGTTTTTAACTTTGTATGCCCTGACTTTAATCAGTGACTTGAGTTGTTTTTTTTTCAGTAAAATTATTTGTGGTATGTTTAAAATTTATTATAGGCCCCATGAAAAAATCGTCCAAATTATATTGTTATTGTTTAGTTTATGAAATTTGCGGTTTATTTTTATTTTAATTTAATAACTTTTGTTTTGCAAAGATATACCATTGATCACTGGAGATTTTTATTTCCAAGATTAATTTAAAAAGAAAAAATTAATTTTGTTAAATATAAAGGCAGTTTGTTATTTATCGTATATTTCAAAGATTTCTTCTGATTTCTTTTAAATTTATAATTGTTAATGTGATTATTTGGTCGTTTACTGGAAAACCTTGTGCGTTAAACTTAAAAAAAGACTTTGTTTAAAAAAGACTTTAATAATGGAAAAACAGTAGGAGGCATATAAGTACATACCTTGTCAGACTTTTGTTTAAGGTTGTTAAAAGATTAAATACAATAGAAATTAATGGATTAAAAAAAATATTGCTTCTCTCACGTACAACACGCGTGTTTTAAAACGATAGGAAGTTTAGATAATTATTTTACTTATTTAAAGCATTTTTTTTAATAAACATTTTTATTTAGTAAACATTTTATTTAAATTTTTTTAAATTAGTTTTTTAAATACATTATTGTAATTTTTATGATTTGTTGAAATTTGAATCTATAACTTTTTTATTTTTAATTTTTTTATAAAAAATTAACGATCTGTTTAATATGTATTTCTTTTTATACCCTTCACCACAGGTGACAAGGGTATATATAAGTTTGTAATTTCTAAAATATTCATTTCTGACCCCATAAAGTATATATAATCTGGGTCCTTATAGACAGGGAAGACGATTTAGTCATGTCCGTCTGTCCGTCTGTAAGTCTGTTGAAATCAACTTTTCTCAGCCCCCCGATGTCGTATGAACCCGTTACTGGTACCAAACAATCAGAAATTCCCTAAAATTTTTTTTATAACTGACTAAAATATAAGCCGAAAAAGACGACCGTAAAATTTTTTACACAAAAATTAATCTATTTATGTGTCAGACATTCCTTTTGGGGAATTTTAAATGAAAAAAAATTTCCGAGATATAAGCAAAAAAAAATTTCGAGTTATAAGCAAAAAAAATTAGTTTTTTACACAAAAATTATTTTATTTCTGTGTAAGACATTTTTTTTTGGGAAATTTGAAAAAAATTTGCTATTTGGCCTAGAATCAGCAAAGATATGGGCGAAAAACCTATATGGACTAAAATAAATATCATAAAAAAATCAAGTTTTCTAAGCCTTTAAATACCTTTCGGACATTTAAATACATACGTACATACATAATTATATATATACACACATACATAAATACACGTAGTGAAGGGTATATAAGATTAGACACAGCCAAATATAGCGCTCTTACTTGTTTTCCTTTAAAAAGTATTCTAAAAACTATACAGACTTTGACTTGAAGAACGTTGGAACTTTGTCAAGAAGTTACAATTTGTTTTAAATTTCCATATTTTTATATTTTTTGTTGTTGTAGTGTTTTCGTTTTATGCTAAAAAACAACCATTATTTTATTTGTTGTAAATTATATGATTCATACTTGTTCACACATAACTACAACTTTTTGGACTTGTGTCGTTGTAATGTGTTCGCTTCACTGAAAAAAATAAAGGCAGTTGTGGTTTGCTTGCTAATTTAATAAATTATTATATGTTTGTTAAATCTGGCAACTTTATTATCACTTGTGCACAAATTAGTTTCGCTTTTTATTATGAATAGATTACCGCCAAAATAACGCTTGCAAATAATAATGCGAACTGTGTGCACTGCAGTTTTAGGTCAATTTTAGGTACCTCTGACTTAAGTCAGAAGTGTTTTACACTTAGGTTTTTGCATTAAATAAAACAATTATAAGTGGGGGGTACAAGATCTGGACCATAGGGCCGTTGAGGTGAAACTTCTCATCTACTGTTTTGCAATTGGTTTTTAATAATTCAGCAATATAAGAAATATTTTCAGTGGTGTCAATTTAGCTCTTTTCACGATCTATTAAATGCTTTTTACAGCACGTTTTTCTCTCTATTTAGCATATTTTTTAAGATCAAACATAATGTATGTGTGATTGACAACTTTGGTTGCAGATCTTAAATGAGTAAAAACTTTTCCTTTCCTTATAAAAAAATTCTAGAATAATAGCGTAGACAGACAAAAGCGTTAACTTGCATTAAAATCTCACTAATGTGAATTAAAATTTTACTCTAACAGACGACAGTTTTTGCATTTAGTAAACAGCTGTTTGTTTTTCAACCAATTTTTTTTATCATTTACTTCGAGATCAAATGGATAGAAGACAGCAAATACGACTAGCAGCCATGCTGTTGGTGAAAAAGGACTATTTATTTGAAATAAAGCTGAAATTACTTTTGCTCAAACTATTCTTCTAGCAACAATTCTTCTGAACATGTTGCAACAAGTTGGGTCGCATTAGGACACTCTGAAATAAGAGACAGGCAATTGTAGAAATTTGTAGGTTTGATATTAAATTTATAAATGTGCCCATTTATTTTGGTACTTCGCAAATTGGTGGCACGTTTCACCCACAGCTCTAACAGAACCTGTGCGTCGCTAACGCACCACACACTTCGATTTTTTCCCTAGAAAATTTTAAAATGGAAATACGATGTTAACACTTTAATATTTTTTTTGTTGCTAAAAACAATTGATTTTGAATCCATCTTAGTTTTATAATTGTAAACATTTGACGATGTTGCCATATTGAAATAGCTAAATTCAGTAAAAATTCACTGTGATTTCGTGCATTTATGGCAAATCACACATTGGGTTGGGGATAATTCACAAGTTAATTTGAGTTAAGACTTCTAATTAAAATAAACGCAGTCACCTGGCTACGCTATAAGGGCAGAAAGTTTATAGTTCTGGATCATGTAGAACTGTCTAGAGAGTGTAAGAATAAACTTGTTTTTTTTTTCAATTTTATTTATGTTCTAAATAAAAACATCTTTAAAAAAATCTAACAGATAAATAACAAAATCAATACTTACTTTAAACATCACATAAATATTAGCAAGTTTAGTTAGCATATTTAATAATGCATATTATTAATAAAATTAATATTTATTTATGGTCGTCTCTGTCTATATTGATTAAAAGAGTCAAAAACATTTATACAACAAACATTTCATAAATCTAAAGTACAAAAGATCTAAACAAATGGTTTGGCATACACACAACTATACATAAAAACATACATACATGTGTACTATAATGACTATAGAATTGATGAATTAGAATTGATTTGTTAAAGACAATATAAACATACATATATTAAAGTATAATACATACAAACACTTATAGATCAAATTAGATGTTAATATGTAAATTATTCATATAAATATGAAAATGTTTAAAATATTCACACATTTGTTAAATCAATACAATATTTCATTATATGTAAATATTTATGTGTGTACAAGTATGTTTCTAGGTATGTATGTTGGTATGTATGTATTTAGTAGTTATTCTTGTTACTTATACTGTCTCGGTTGTTGTTGTTGTTGCTAAGCCAACAAAATTTTGTTATAATGAATTTGGTAAATTCATAATGATGCTGCATTTAGGAATATATAAATTAAAATGCAATTTGCATTTATAAATAAGAAATATCAGGTATCTTTGACGGCAAAAGCAATAACAATTTAACACACTGACAGCTACAGTGGCTACACAAGTGGCAACTAAACTAAAGATATTTCTACTTTAAATGCAATATTGTTGCAGCCAATTCTGCATACAAGTGCATCTTGTATTGTATTGATGCATCTTAACGTCTTGGCAGTTGTTATATTAGCAATAACTAAGTACTAAAGATTGATTATTTTCTTATATTAATTTATGTTTAAAGTTGTCATAGTATGTGTTAATTAAATGGTAATTATATGCTTAATATATTTTTTCATAGTGTATTTATGAATTAATTAGAAGTAAACTTGATTTTGGTATGTAAGTAAATACATACAAATACACACATAAAACTAAAAATAAACAAGTAAGAGTTTTGTATACCCATCATCAGTATTGTTTGATAGTATGGAAGGTGGGTGTAAAAGTATACGTATCATACTTACATTCTGCCATTTATTCACATTAAAAAGATAATAATAAATCCTCAAAATAGATGCAATATGGCCCTATTTTTCAACAGGAAATAAAGGACTAATCGTTGAATATTCATTCCATACCTTTGACAATATATAAGAATATATGTATATAAATTATGGAAAACACTTTACAAAGAAAGTGGGTGTAATTTCGATGTCAAATGGTCATAGGATAATAATAATAATTTACTACCGTTGCACAGTGTTCGATTTTGTCAATTCAGGGGGACTAAAGTTTGTATTTTGAAAACTATTAAAGTTAAAAAAAAAAAATTTGCGAAACCGGACAACCCCATATTACAGTCAGAATTAATATGCACAAGATGCAAAGTGGTCGCCAGGGGATTCCTTAGGCCAAAACAATAATGTAAAGGTACTCGACCGTTACCACACTGAAAAAATTAATTGCTGTTCAAAAATATAATTTACAATTTTTTTTTTTATTAATTCAATATTTTGTACAGAATGATAAAATATTAGGAAGGTATATGAAAATTTAAAAATTGTATTTACATTATTTATTCCAAATCAGAGCCATCAGAGTCAACATTATAAATGTCTAGAATCTTTTAGCAATGCCAAAACTACAGTAGTTAAAACATGTTTTGTAGCTTTCGGATTTTTGCGCAAACTGCATATTCTGCATTCGGATCTGCTAATATCAAAAGTCTATGCAATAATTCAGTATTGGAATCCACTCTAAATGTTTTTTTATTTGGACGATATCTTCTGTTGTCTTTATTCCTGGCTTCCTGTGCTTCTTCTAATAATTTGCTAGCTCAGTTACAATTAAAGCTGAAGATCGCTTATCAGATAAATGCAGTTGTACGGCAGCTACCATTAACAACTGATTCGGATTGGTAATTTTCACAAGCTTCTACGTTTTTTTGGTTTTTGTTTTTTGACACCAGTCTTTGAAGTTTTGAAATATAAGGTTCACGAAGGTATTATCAGAAATAATTTTATATATATGCCAATCGTTGCTGCATTTAAGAAACTTAAATTTTTATCTTGAGACTTCGTCCAGTATGTATTTCATAGTAAATTTTACTTATATTTCCTAAAATAAAATCCAAGACGCGCTCATTTATATATTATTTGGCACAGGTTAAAACCAAAGATCAAAAATTTGTTGATGCGACATTTGCCTTAAAAAAGCCTTAAAAAACCAAAAAAAAAAAAATGGCAAAAAATATTCAAAAACAAATAAGTTATAATGGTTTAAAGTTAGTGAACACTCAGCAGGAAGAAATTTGATTTTTAATTTTCGTTATAAAGACAACATTCGGAGTACCGTTATCTTGTTTTCGTTCACATTTCTTCACTTTGGTATATATTTCTTTATTATTTGGACAATTGTCTCTCATACTGAATTCAAACTTAAGCAAAACAACAAAAAAAACTGAGTAGTCCCCCTAAATTGACAAAATTTAACACTGTGCGTCGTTCCAAATTAGAGCATTGGGCTATTAGAAATGTATTCAATTGGGATCTGTCACAAGCTATTAATTTTATTTCGTTCTAGGATTTTCCTGTAATTGCTAATTCAGCTTCAAACTGCCTCCTCTAATATCCTGAGGATTCCAATTATTGACTGTCCGCGTTAGATCATATGTTGGTTTACTTAGTGTGTGACCTTTCAAATTTCACTTGCGTCTCAATATTTTGGAGCGCACAGGAGCTAGTTTTATTCCTGTCCACAGGTCATAGGCAAAAAATTTGGGCAAAATGATTCTTTTTAAAAAATTCTGCTCAGACATCTGCTGGCAGAACTAGAAGTAAAGTTATATCGCGGGCAGCTGCATTTAAAGTCTCACATCAATAGTATACAAAAGGGTTGACTTCACGTTGGAGTTGAATAAGTTGGGGGCAAATTACGGCATTCGATATCGATCGAAATTTTGTTGCGAGTTTTCTTTACATTTGAGATAGGAATAAAATTTTTTTATTTTCGATATTGAATGCCGTAATTTGCCCTCAGAATTTCGTGTTTCTAGATATATATATAGGAAGCCTTCCATACAGGACGTAGAAGACCAAAGGACCGTCGGGCACAGTTGATCCTTTAAACGGTCATATGGATACGACTTATATTTTGCTTTATATTGCATAATTTTTTTTATATTCATTAGATTTCGCCCATTTTCAATACCAAGCATTTTTAATTCACAATTGATATTTCAGCTAGATTTCATATACCTACATATGTATGTCCTTCTGTTGTGGGTCTTAAGTGTTTTCATGTGACTTTCGAGCGAACGTAAATAACCACCTTAGATTTACATAAGGATTGAGATAAAAATTCAGTTTTTTGGGGTCTTTAAAAAATATTTTCATATGTTAAAAACGAAATGCTTAAATGAATTTGCCCATTTCTATTATAGAAAATTTTCTAAAATTTTTGTTGAACTTAAACTTTTACTATTTTTAAAAAATAAATTGTTTTTTAACACTGCAAGCTTAAGTTGTAAATCACACTATATTTTCAAATAAAATATAGATGTATTCTTAAGATCTATGAGAAAGAAAAACTTAAAACGAAATTAAAGTCTTTCTTTATATGCAAAAATTTCAAACGTTATTTTATATCCAGAAATTATATTTAATTTTTGGTAAGTCCCGAAAAAATATTTGTTTATATTTTTTTTATATTATTTGTTAAAGAATTAAAAAAAATTACATACATAAAAAAATAAAATAGTTAGAGATAATTTGTTATTTGTGCAAAATTGTCTAAAAAAAATTTTAAACATAAAAATTAAGATTTATGTTTGTTAAAAAAGTCTATTAAAAACAGTGACACTACTGTTATCGCTTTAACTACATAATATTTTAAATAGTTGCACTTGACAATATAAATCTGTTGCTGAGTGCTATTGATAAATACATATGAACGTGCGTATGTATAGTTTGTGTGGTTGTTAGTTTGGTAGATCAGAACTAGTGTTGCCAGTTTAATGTTTAAGGCTACCATCACTACTATTGATATTTTGTTTTTATAAAGATATATTCATTTAAAGTAATCAATGTATAAATATTGTTGGTCCTGATGTCTTATTTAGTCAATTTAACAACAAGTCTGTGGAAAACATTCTCATGGCCAGAATAAAAGGTGGAATAAATAAAATCTATCCAAACTATTTGTAGTCTTCTTCAGTAGTTTGGTATTAAAAAAGAATATAAATCGGCTAAGTACAAGCAAAATTATGAGCAAAAATATGAACCAGCATCTCTATATTTTACCACAATAATCCCCACCAAATACGCAAACACAATACATGCGTGCGTGCGATTAAACATCAATGTTTCAATAGTATTTTGTGCTGATTATAGGAAATTGCAAATAATTTAAGCTTTTAATTGTCATATTTTTTTATTATTTATTGAACTTATTTATTATAAATTTATTAATGAGTTTTTATTTTGGCTTAAAGTTCTTATGTTTTGAATGTTATTATATAATATGGGAAACTGAATTTTTTAAATAAAATAATAACTTTCAAAATATAAGAACTTTAAGCCAAAATAAAATTCATTGTAAGCTTTTATTTCAATTTACTTGAAACTTGGATTATATAAAGAAGAGAAGTCGGATTTTTAAAACATAATTTTGGGAAAAAAATGTTTGAGGTTCGACGCAGATACAATGAAATAAACTTGACTACTTCAATAGTGATTTTTTTAAATCGAGTTTTTAATAAATTTGTAAACATTTTTTGTTTGTTACACGGCATTCTTTTCTTTTCAATTCAAGTCTACAATTAATAGTTGTACCGTAAAACTGTAATATTTTGCAACTACTTTGTAATATAAGTTTTAGGCGAATATAACATTTTTAATTGTTTATTTTCTGTTTCTGGCAACCCTGATAAGAACGACCATAGTGCTGGTGGTGGCATAAGTTCAATTATTATCGTTACATTCAGTGGTTAAGGTGGTGTTTGTTTGGAATTCCAAATGCTACAACAAGTGTCAATAGCAAACAACAAATAAAGATTACATGACGAATAGTCATAAACGCGAGACTAGAGTTATTGAAATTTCAAGTGTAATTATTTTACTATTAAAAAAGTAAATAAAACTTTTTTTTTGAGTACTTGAGTATTAAACTTTTTTTTTTTAAATCATGGCTGTTTTTATTAAATATAATAAAAAAACTTGACATATAGTTTTTTGATTAAACTGTAATTAAGTAAGAAATTAATATTTGTATATAAGTATGTTAGCACATGTACAAGATTAAACATGCTACAAAAACTGTTGTTAAATAATTTCAATAAATAATAATGATTGATTAGTGGAAATCCCCAAAAAAGTGTTAAAATTAACACAAGAACGCCTTAAATTAGTTAATAGTTTTAGGAATCATAATAATTTATTTACTACTTTTACGTAAAATTTCAATTAGTCATGCTATAAAACGACTTTTGTCAATTTAAAATGTGCACTTTAAGAAATAAAGAACAAAAATGACTTCTAAGCCTCTTAATTTAAATACTGCCACACTCGTTCTCTCTCGTTTTAAAACAAATACTTTTAACATACAACTGACTAGTGCTAAATAGAACAACATGTTAAGAACAATGTTAAGGTTTAGTCAAATCAAAGTAGAACTATATTCACCATGTAGTGTTTACCGAAATGCTTTTTCTGTAAATCAGAGAATATCAATAAGAAAACACTCTGAATGCCGAAATCAATAGCTAAGTTTCTAAGTATTTCTTTAAAACAAATTACCTACGGCTGTACAATTTAATAAATCGCACTGCAGGTATAATATAGAGTAGAGCGGTTCGCCTTCCATACAAAAAAAAAGTTGTGCCAGTCACCCCCTACGATTAAAGATAACGTTAAAGCAATTCCAAATATATTTATTTTTTATTTTTTTGCCACACCTACAAATACCGCCCTTTTCGTATTTTGTTCACTGTGTCGCCATTTTTAGTCCGATCATAACATTTTGCATACCTCTGTTCATGGCTCTGTAAGGGCTACATTTCTGTCCTAATTAGTTTTTTATTACCACGTCAAATTCTAGTTGTGACTGTTAAAAAGTCGGTTCGTACCCACCCTAATATTAAATATTTTTAAACGAAAAGTCACGAAGACACAACTAGAAACAAATTACTTACGGCTATAAAATTTAATAAATCGCACTGCAGGTATAATATAGACGCTATTTAATGATCATAGTAAATTACAAATTTTCTACTTAAAAGATTTTTTTGAAGACCCTTAAAGTTGCGATGGTAAAATTTGCGTACAGGGTGTTCCAAAATTTAGGCTAAAATTAATTTGGATACAAATTTAAGTTTTAATATACAAATTGTAAAAATTAAAAATATTGCAAATTTTTTTCAATTCATTCGTTTTGTGTGTAACTTTCCCTAATTAAATGCACAACTATTTAAAATATTAAAGTGAAGCAACAGGGCTATTTCGAAAGTCATCTTCTTCACGAAAACACAATGTTAGCTATTATTGTCTTCTGTTTCCCAAAAAAGTATGCAACGATTTGTAATGCATTTTATATGATTCCAATAATTTAATTACCGTTAATAATATCCCAGCAAAAACTTGCATTGATTTGTAATGAGTTAAAGTGATAAAAATACGGTAGTTGCACTACTTACATTTTGGCATTTTAACCCATTACCTTAATGTCATTGGAGGCAAGTATTTACCTCGCTCGCTTACAAATAGGGTCTTAAATAAGTCATTGCCACCCTCGCTTACTAATAGGGATTTTGTGAAGTCATTACTTTAATGTAAGTTACTACTTACTAATAATGAATAAAGCAGCCCTCTAAATTACAAATAACGAATTAAATAAGTTATTACCTTTAAAATATTATATAACTTCTTGCTTTTATTAAGTAAAACATCAAATTGATTGTATGGGCCTACAGAACTTATTATCAATGATCTATTTTATTTGGCTTCGTAAGAACAAAACTGAAATCTGTTACTTCTATACGTTACGTTTTACAGAAATACTTAGAAAAAACCTTTAGAGCCGGTTTGAAAACCGCCGTTTACATTTATAAACATCCGTCGAAAATGTAAATACTTAAACTTAAAGTATGTTAACCCAAACGAGAATTATAAAAACTTATTAAAGTGGCTCCTAACATTTTTGTCGTTTAACCGAAACAGATAAAAAACCCTTTAGAGCCGGTTTGAAAACCACCGTTTACATTAATAAACATCCGTCGAAAATATAATTACTTATACTAAAAGTATGTTAACCCAAACGAGAATTATAATAACTTGTTAAAGTGGCTCCTAACATTTTTTTCGTTTAACAGAAGCACTCAGAAAAAACCTTTAGATCCGGTTTGAAAACCGCCGTTTAAATGTATAAAAATCCGTCGAAAATATAATTACTTATACTTAAAAT
>NDXZ01002286.1:0-16499 GCA_003055125.1 Paykullia maculata
TTGAAAAATCATTGTCTTGAGGTACAAAATATTTTTTTTCATAGATATCCCACTCGCATCCCACTAAGCAACCATAAAGGTCTTCGAGGAAATGTTCTAAGCTTTCTTTTAAGCAAAAAAAAAAATAAAGGGCCCATTTTGAAAAAAAAATTTGAACAAAATTTTATTTTGAAACAAAAATTTGAACAAAATTTTATTTTGAAAAAAAATTTAATAAAAATTTTGTATTTTAAAAAAAAATTTGTTTGAATATATTGAAAAAATAGCTATCTAACTACTATGGATAAATTTTGCTATAGAGCAGTAGGTAATAAGTTACATGGATGAGAAAAAACACATGGTTGGCCAAAAGGTCAAATTTTGACCCCTTTTAACTCAGAGAGTTCTTGACCGATCTTGTTGAAAAATTGTCTCTGAGCTACTATCTAATAGGACTAACTATGGTGCAGATTTCATCTCGATCGGAAGACATCGATTTTAAAAGTTAGTCCACTTGACGTGAAATGACCTATATACATAGATAAGAACACTTCTAACAACAATTATCAGCTACACTATACATACACATGTACATACATATGTTTGGTGAACTTTTCAATTATTACTGTAAATAATCATTAATTGTTGCCATACTTACTAGCAATCATTTGTCGTCAGCCACAACATAAATTTCTGTTTATCCAAACGAAGCTTTTTATTGGTTGATACAAATTTCTGTGTTAAAATAATATAAATAAATTTATTTTGTTCACTTGCCTGTGAGTAGAAATTTTAGTAAATCAAGAAAAAATGTTTTCTATAAGGTTCCAGAATATTCGATGGCAAATATATTGGACAACATGTACCAAATGGTACATAAGATAACAATCTTTTAAGCTTTAGCCAGTCTACATTGATTTTCTCTGTTAATTACTTCTGATATAATAAAAGACCATGTATTTTTTTGTTTTTCATTTAACATTTATTTTTATTTTTTCAGTTTTTTTTTATTTGGTTAGACACATACATACATATGGAGGAGTTTTTTTAATATAAATATTTAATTTTTGTATTTCAAAATACAAACAGGATTTGATTACAATTTTTGGCATTCAGTTAAAGATTAGATTGATTTGAGTAAATATTTTGATATTTTTTTTTTGCATAGAATGCAAACAATTTAAATTAATCTTATAAAAGAAAAAATAAAAATATATGGGTGGTTTGAAAGAGCTAGAGATTTATTAAACGGATTATACTTATAAAATTTAGTCGTTTTCGATTGGTTGTATTGTATCGAATCCAGGTTTAACAGTTTAAAAATATTTTTTTTTTGTTATAAGTGTTTTTATTTAATCTTTGGTTTTAATTTAATATACTTTATATTTATATTTTGTCTTTTGTAAGATTTACAAATATGTGTATGTGTGAGTTTTTTTTATAAAATAAGTGATAAAAATAATAATAATAAATAAATAAATAAATTTTTAATTAGAAAACAAATAGGAAAAAAAACAAAATAATAAATAATAGTTAATACTTGTATGTGAGAGTGTTCAATTGCTTGTATGAGTTGGTTAAGTGATGTTGGATTTAATTTTTTTTTTTTGATATTTAATGACTTTTTAATGAGTTTTTTCTTTATAAATATTTTTTTAATATTATTATCTTTTTGGATTATTTGTAATAATTCATTAATGTAACAAGTTTGTAAAATGTAAAACAAATAAGGGGGTAGATTTGACTAGTGTGCAATTATTTTGAGTTATTTCTTTCGTTCCATTTTTAGGTTTTCTTTTATTATTAAACTTGAATTTATTCATTTATTTTTAATGCAAGGTTTAGGAGTCTATAAAATAAATAATAAAAAATAATTAACAAAAATAAATTTTTTCATGTTTGTTTAAAATAAAAGTTAAATCAAATAATAATTTAATTTTTTTTGTTCATTTTATTGATTATTATTTTTTTAAATAATTATATTTAGTTATAAAGTTTTATTTTTTTACTATTATTAAATGAAGTAAATTCAGTCTTTGGTATTATCACAACATTTGTTTAACACAATTTGGGGTTTTCGTTTTATTTTGTTTCAAGTTTAGTGTTTAATTTATTTGGATTTAGTCATTTTTTTTGCAATTTTTCTTGGAAAAAAGCAACATAAAAAATTTCACAAAAGTTTGAGTTTTTTTTCTAAAAAAAAATTATAAAAATATAATAAAAATAACTTAAAAAATATATTCTTTATTTTTTGTGGACATTCCTAGTTTAGTTTATGAAACGCCCAAATCGTGCAGCAAATGCTGTGTAATAACTTCACCCTGTTCTTCCATACGTTGAGCCGTCACTGTATTAATTAAATTGAACACAATGGCGAAAACAGTGAAGGCACAATAGATGCCTAAGGCCAGCCACCATATAAGATTTTCGTACGACCGATGCTCAAAATTCTTAAGCACCAGCAGACCAATGGTAAGACCGGCCAAAGCTCCTGTTAAATGAGCTATATACGAAACGGGGGGTGTTTCATTGCTAACATCAATACATTGTGTATAAAATGCATGCCCCAGATCGCTAAATACTAAAATGAGAAAAAGAAAATAAAACAAAATGTTAGCAACAATATTTCATAATAATTAATGTAATTAAAATTTTCTTAGTAAAGATTTTTTTTAAAAGATTGTGAAACATACCAAATAGCCCCACCGATGCTAGCTGGGCATTAGCATATTTCATTTGATTATAATTGAGAGTAATATTGGCCAAATGAGCTGCTAGTATAGCATAAACACCACCACTGGCACCCAACAAATACACCTCTGAGTCCACCACACTGGTCCCCAGGGAACCAGCAAACACGCCCGCAAAATATATGATAGCAACGCGTTGGGAACCATGCATTACCTCTAATGGAATGCCATAGAATAATTGTATGACCACATTAAAACCCAAATGAAACCAGTTGGCATGCAAAAACATGTAGGAAATAAAACGCCAAACTTCCAAACGCCGATCGGGCCTATAGATAAACACTGATTCAGTGGGTATGGCATATTTCAGATCCTGGAATTTTGTGTTAAACTGTTTCACCGTCAAAACATCATATACGAAAACTGCGATCTAAAAACAACAATAAAGAAAATTAACATTAACTGGGCGCTTAAAAATGTTTAAGCAAATAGAAGACCTTTTTTAGATTGTGGGTCTTAAAATATTTTTTGAAGAATATTAGGTACTTACTTCTAATAGCGAAATCATTAAAATAAATATGGGCCAACTTTTCCGATGATCAGCTTTAAAGTAAACCGACTCCATATCTTCGTTCAACGAGGATTTCAAATTAATCGCTTGTGGAGGATGATGAAAGGGCTGTTGTGCTGGTAGTGGTTTCTGCATGTACATGTGTTCATTATGTTTAGTACAACATGTTGTACTATTTACACTACTATCGGTATCATAAGACGACGATGATGCCGATAAGAATGTTATAGCTTTTGGAATGTCAATAATGATCGATTCAAATGTTGAATCTAAAGATTTTGTATCTGAAACTGATGTTTCTTTGATATTTTGAGCCATTTTAGTTACAAAAACTTTTTTAAAAGTCTTTGGTAAACGATAAACTGCAATAAGAGGAAGAAGAAGAAAATTAAAAATTATAAGAAATTATTCTCATATTTTATAAACAATCAAGAGGGAATAAATAAGTCTATAGAAATCCAAAGTGTTAAAATTGTTCTTATTGTTTGTTTATAAAAGCCGATAAATTCTTTTAAATATTTGGTTTGTTTACTAATTGTATGCACTTTTTTCCCGGCCAACATTTACACCAGCTCCATAATACAATGTTATTAAAAGTTTTTTTTTTCAATTTGTTTGTAGTAAATAAATAAAAAACATTTTGTTGCTTATGTAAATGATAGTGTTTTTGTTTTTTTTTGTTCTTTTCTTATTTGTTAATTTGTGGGTAAAGTAAGAGAAAAACAACTGGGAAGAAAAAAGTTTAATTGGTTAATGTAAATGGAATAATTATGTTTACTTTATAAAAAAAAAATAACCTAATTTTTCTTTAAAAAAATATTTGAAAATTTCCTGTTGTGCAAACGTTTAGAAAATTTATGTAAATATAGTAGATACATATGTATGTATATGTAAATATGTATACATATATATTTTCTTGAGAATAAAGTGTGTCATTTTAGGGGAATTTCTAATTTAATTTACTATAAAAAAAAGAATAATAGAAGAAAGACAAACATTTAAATTAAGGCTCTTATTATTTTTTTATTCAAATAAATAATACACAAATCTTGTTTGTGTTGTTAAACATTAAAGAGAAAATAATAATCATCATCATCATTGACAACAATTGTAGAAAATTATGTTTAATCGCATTCGTTTCAACGACATTAACATTTACAAAAACAAATCATTAAATTGTTATTATTTATAATTTTGTACTTAAAATCTTAAACTTCAATTTTTTATGAAAATTAAAAATATATTTTCGTGTGTGTTTATTTGAATAGTGTTGTTACTTAAACTCATTTCGCTTTAAATGATTTGTTGTAAGAAAACTTTATTCACACAAATTTAAAGCAAATTTGTGTAAACTTTTTGTAAATTTATTTTAAAAAAAGATGACACTTTTGGGGTTTTAACCAATAAACAACATTTTTATTTAATTTTTAAATTATTTATGGAAAATTTAACTTTTAACCATTTACGAAAACAGAAGTCCAGTACTTTGGCAGTGTTTAAGTGGCACTTTCTATATACTACCGAAAGAGAGCTTTAATTTATATTTAACTAGGGCGAAGCAAAAAGAAGGATTATTATTTCGACCGGTTTGTATTTGTGTATGCTTCCACGTAACTTTTAGATTACTTATCACAATTTGAAAAATGTTACAAGGAAACATCTTATAAATTATTAATCATAATTCGAGGTATCGTTGATATGTGACGTTGCATAACATTGCATAACATAATCATGAACAAACAAAAAATTGCATGTTGTGTATCAAATGAAAGAGCTTCATTATAACATTTCAAAAATGTATCTATTGTATTTGATAGTTGAGAATAATTTTTTCACCAAACCTACCTAAAATACTAATATGTATGTATGTATTTCATTATGGACCAAAAATGTAAACCGAAAAATCTGAAAATTCTTTATTACAAAGTTATAGTCCCAAAATAATTAAAAAAAACTAACACACGGAAAAACACACTTTAAAAGGTATAAAAAGTTTCGATCCGAAATTCAATTCTTGCCGCCTATAAAATCACCAAATTTAACGTAATAAATCTCGCATAAAAAATATTAATTTCTTAATTAATATAAAAAAATTTACGAACCTATAGCCTATCTAAAAAAATAGAAAAATTATGTAATAAATTATAATTATGTATAAGCATACGAAACACGTGGTCGTACACCACCCACCCTAATAGCACAATACATTTAAAAGAAAGCGCTTTAGCGCAAAGTGACATACGACCATATTATATAGCAAATTGTACTATTTCAAGATGTTTGTTAAAGCCACTTTCGTCTAAAATGTTATTCGTTTAATTACATATATACATATATGTATGTATGTAAATATGTTTTTAAGGCATATTTCAAAAATCCAAAAAAATTTTAATTTAATAAAAAAAGTGCTGCATATTAGATTTAATTGGTTTTTGTCCAAAAAATGCTACTTATCAGTTAAGAAATTTAAATTATATCTTAAATACTTTTAAAAAAATTTACATAATTTAAAAAAAAGTTAATAAATAGATGCAAATATGTTAGAAATAAAAATATTTTGTTATATTGCCGACGTTTTTATGCCAAGAAAAAAATACAAATAAAAAAGGAATGTAATTGATACCAATAACATTTGCTGCATTGTATAATTACACATATGTATGTATGTATATTGTTAGTATAGACAAGGGGTTAACAAAGGCTTGCTTTTGGCAAACTAAAATAAAAACATTATTTTACAAAACAAAAGGTATTTATTTTTATTTTTATTGCTTCGAAAACACTTTAATAATAACTTAATACTGTATTTTGATATGACACTACTAAAGCAGCATTTAAAAATCCTTTTAGATTAAACTAAAGGTTTTTGCTTTAAGGTTTTAATAAAACAACAGCAATTTAGTATTATTATTAGATTAGAAGATACACAAAAACTATTTCAATTTAAAATACCTACTACTTCAATATACTTATGTATGTATGTATGTACATACATACATATATTTCATCTTATAAAACACTTTCCTTATTTATAATTTTTTTTTTTTAGTTTTGAGTTTTTTAAAAAATGTTAATAACTTGATTAATTGCAAAAGAAAAACAATTCAATTTGCTTTAAATTTTTTAGCAATACATATCTACACACACATTATTTAAAAAAAAGGCAGCAGGTTAAACTCATATACCATAAAAATATATTGCATGTTGCATGAATTTCAAATGCTTACTTAAAATATGCATTTTTAATTAAACTAAAAATTAAAAATAAGATAACTATGAACATACTTATAACATACCAGACGTTATGGTTTAAGTATTTTTTGGGTTTACTGATAATACAATAATTATAAAATTATAAATTATTGTAACAATAAAGAGAAATCTTGCAACGCTTTAGAGCAAAAAGTTAATGAATTGGTAATGAATGAAATCTAAATTGTTAAAAACTGCAAATTATGCAGAAACTTGCATCAGAATCAATGTATGCTGTGTGTGCACCAAGTTAAGCACAAAAGAAATTAGCTTTAAGTAAAGAAAAAAGGTCAACAACTAAAAAAATTCTTCACATTGTGGCATATTACAAATAAAGGATATAATTTAATAAATTTTTACCTTATACACAGTTAATAGTGTGTGGAATAGTTATTAAATTGAAGCAGTTGAGTTAAAGTCTGATCTGACAATTAAGTCCACTTGTCTTTAAAAGCAAAACCAGCTGCTGCTCTTTGTTAATTTTCTGTCGTTGTTGTTAATGTTTTGGTTACAAAAAAACAAACAAATACAAGTTGTTTGCATTAGGCGCTTGCTGTTGTTGTTGTTAAGAATAGTCCCCATATATATTTTCTTTTCTATAGTATGATTTTAACTTGTAATTGCTTAAGACATTTTGTTTCACATTTTGTTTTATTAACTATTCGTCTTATTGTTGAAGACTGTGTTCACGTTATTCTTGATGTTTGATTTAATAATCTATTTATGTTTTGATTTAACACAATTTACAAAATTTATTTATTCACTGTTGTTGAGTGTTTGTGCCTCTAATTTTTTGCAAATTGGTTCGTTTGAAAAAATTCTTAAATTGCAATTGCTGCTGAATTTGATTGATATTTTTTGTTTTAGGCTTAACATTCATTTTGAGCATAAAACGTTTTTAATTTAAATAATATATGCTTTTTTGCACCATAAAAACACTTTTCGTTTACAAAATTACACAGAATTTGAATATTTTTTATTTTTTACTTTGAGATATTTTTTTTATTTGAAATTGTGCGTTGTTTTTTTTTCTAATTTATTTGTTTTGTTTCCAATCGTGTTGCTAAGTGATGTGTAGTTTTGCTGCTGCTAACTTAGCTGTTGTTGTTAAGTAATCCAAATATTTTTATGCTGTAGATAATTTTTTTACTTTTTCATTTGTGATAAATTAGTTTTCTTATTTTTAATCCAATACGTTTTTCTTTTCGTTATATTAAAAATATGTATGTATGTGTGTTATAGTTTGAGTGCGTGTGTTTAATTGAGAAAACAAAATTTAATAATAAAAATATTTGTGTTTCGTGGATAATAATAAACGTTCAATTTACTAAAACATCCTACTATGTTCGCGTCCCGCACGCAACTAACACAGAAAATTAAATTGCCGGTCTTGAAATACTTGTTCGAAAAACCAAACAAAAATGAATTTATCTTGTACAAAATTTTGGCTTCAACATGCAACATGCTCTGAACAGTCCAACTAATAACAACAAAAAACACTTAAACCAATAACAGCAAAAACAACAACACCAACATTAAGTAACAGCTGTTTAAAATAATAAGTATCTTATAGAATGTTTTTATATATTCTACTTGTGTGTTTTAAACACACAACAACATGTTTTATCTTATACGATAGTGTTGTTCTTGTTGCTGCTACTATTTTTGTGTAGTTATAATTTTTTTTATTATTGCCCCCCAATTAATAAAAAAAATACTCAACAAAAGCAGCTGTCAACGTCAAACATGTTGCAAGTTACAAACCATTCAACTTATCTAAACATACATAAATTCCTTAGAGGGACTAAGAAAAAAAAAACATCCACCAACTGGTTAAGGTAAGTTAATGTTTTTAATAGGTGTGAGTGTGTCTGTGTTTGTTTAGAATTAAAAAAAATTTTGTTGTTGAATTTTACTGCTTTAGAAAAAACGGAAGCGGAATTGTATGTTATGTGCGAGTGTGGGCCTTTAGAACAGAAATAGGTGTATGGAACATACAACATACACATACTTTTGGAAAAAAAATTTGGACTTACAAAAAGAAAACATTATTTTTAACCCGCAACTGTGTGTCATACAGGAAGTCCGCTCATTGAATTTTGTTCTTTAACAAGAATGGTACGTGCCAAGAACTTAAACAACTGAAATTTGCCAAAAGAGCTAAAAATACTTAAATTAACAAAAATCTTGTCAAGTAAAATATATTAAAATATAAAAATAAAAGAAATACAATATTATATAAAAAGTACAATAAAAAAAAAAGTTTAAATATAAAATGCAATGATAAACATGTTTGATATCTTTTGTTCGGTACGTGTTTTATCTAGTTCGTATTGCTCTTGTATAAGAGTTTGGTGGCAGTAAAATAATGTTCGTAGATTTTTGTTTGTCCCAAAATTTGTATAACTTTTTCTTATAAATGGATTTTTATGATGTTATAAAGTTTGAACATTTATTTTAGATGTCAGTGAACTGTTGAGGGGTTAGTTTAAGGGATATTGGAAGGCATCGGTATAATAATTTCATTCAAAATAAAAATACTAGATCATAACTATTTTGGGTGAACAAAAAGAAAAAATTACTGCAGGTTTTTTAATGTCAAACGAAAAGTGAGCAAAAAAACTATGTTTGTTGTATGAATGTATGTATTTTGCTTAGTCACCAAGTTTTTGTTGTAACCGAAAAACTAACAATTAAAGTTAGTTTTTTCGTAATGTGGCGAAATCATGCTAATAAAAATTTAAAGCATTCTTACAGAAAATAATTTAATTTAAAATTTTTACAAATTGTTCTACATATTTGCATTTAAATGTTTATGCCTTTCACATGAGTTATTTATTTATGTATAGGTATAAAAATCTGTCATTTCGCTTGTGACTTCTACAATGTTTATTTGCGACGCTATTAAGTCAATTAATTCAGGTCTGTCAGAAATATTTCTAAATTAAATAGCAGCTACACCGGTTTATAAATGGCTGATATATAAACAAAAAAGCAGGACTCTCTTTTATCCTCAATTTTTTATAAAATAATTTAAATTTGTTTAGCTGTCAGATAATCTGCAAACTTGTTTGTGATATTTGTAAACATTATATGCAGGGAACCCGTAATATGCAAAATGCGATGTATTGAGACAGATATAAGGTATTTATTCGTTTCAGAACTTTTAATGAATTTTGGCATCGATTTGTTAGTGCATATTTTTACATATTTTACACGTTACAGCATTTTTTGCATATTTCTGTTTTGAGAGCATTTTTCGAGTTTTTAGAGCATATTTGACTATTTTAATGCATATGTATATTGATATCAAAAAAAATTTTTTTGCATGCTTAAAAATATTTTTTTAAACTTCTAAAAATGTTTGTTAGTAAATTTTCCGCCATATATGTATTTCTCAAATTTTGTTTAACCCATTTCCAGCCGCGAAACATTAAAGTCAAATACGTTATCAAAGTTTATGTAGCCCTACTGAGATCGTCAGAACCCGGTGTTCGCAAGCGCGAACGTTGGCTGCTATTCAACATTATTATTTTTAGCTTAAAAGATTTTGATATGATTTTCTTTTTAATATATAAACACAAAAATACATACATATGTATACATATTTGTTAAAACAATTTTTAAATTATAGTTTTTGAATTGATTTAAAAAAATATCTTCACAAATTCATTAATTAAGCTAAAAGTATGTTTTTATAAAAAAAAGTTCTTATTATGCCCTTTACCAGAGGTGACAAGGGTTTGTAATATCTACAATATTCATTTGCGACCCCATAAAGTATATATGTATATTCTGAATTCTTATAGATAGGGAAGTTGATTGAGCCATGTTCGTCTGTCTGTCTGTCCGTCTGTTGAAATCAATTTTTCTCAGCACTCCGATGTCGTACGGACGCGTTAGTAGTATCAACAACCAAAAATTCTCCTGAGATGTTTGCTATTGAAAACAAGTAAAATCGCGAAATATAAGCCAAAAAAAAAACTACTACCGTCTGTTGAAATCAAGTTTTCTCAGCCCCCAGATACATATAAGAAAAAAATTTTTTATTCGAGATATCGGCAAAAAAATTTTTTTTTAACGTAAATACACGTAGTGAAGGGTATATAAGATTTGGCACAGCCAAATATAGCGCTCTTACTTGTTTTTATTTTCTTTTTTTTCAAAATAATTGTAGTTTCTTAAGATTAATATTTCGTTTTTAAAATAGAGCTAATCCCAGAAACAGTCTACCAGCAAACATTTTTCAAATTAATCTAACTTAATTTTTTTTTCAATTAAATATTAAACTAGATGTTTAATTTTATAAAAAAAAGAAAAAAAAATATTTTGATGATCATTAATACAGAAAACAATACCAAATCCTACCCTACCTCAGGTCTCTTAAGATTATACAAGAAATTAACATTTTTTTAGGTGATCATATCATTAATTTGGTGTTAATACAGTTAGTCTGATCAAAGGCCATATTTCTATTCATTTAATTCTCTTCAATTTCAGTAAAAAATTTGTTAGTTTACTATTTTGGAAAGATTGAAATTAGGTATGAAATGTTAGGTCCATGCGTTGTGACGTGCGTCACGGAAAATAAGTTTTTTTTTATATTGTAAGTAGAATAAACATTTTTTTAAGTTTTCTATATTTTTAAATCAAGTTCATATTCTGCTTTTAAGCAAATAAAATATTAAATTTTCACAATAAAAACACGTGCGTCACAATTTAAATTCTTGCAAAAATTGCATTAAAAACTTTTGCAATTTTTATTGGATTATCGGGGTTAGAAAAATTACAGAGTTAAAAAAACACTAAGGCTTACAAAAATACATTCATTCATTTCTACTGGAAGCTCTGTTTCGCATTTTTCCTATTTTCCCATCTAACTTTAGCAACTTTTTAAAAAAGTGTGTTGTGACGAAGCCAATGAAGTTTGTGAGACGAAGAAATAAAAACATTTATCATATTTTTTAATATATCGAAAACTATTAGAGCCACCATTCTGAAAATATCAGGGTCTTAGACCATATAAATAGCTTTTTGAATAAAAGTTGTTAAAAAATTTGGATTTAAATTTTTTTTAAATAATTAAAAAAAAATTAGCAAACGATTTTTCCCCTTTTTACCCATAAATATCTGAATTTCTTAAACTTCCTTCTTAATGGGGCTACATATCAGGTGGTGAGCCCACAGCCCCAATTTCATGCTTTATGCAATTGGACTGTACGATAGCAAATCAGTTAGTTAGTCAATCACTAACGTTACTCTTTTACGTATATGGATGAAAAGTCGGCTTGGCATACAAAATGTCGCAAACAATTTTAGCCTATTGTTCCTTTGAGACTGTCAGTAATATTCTGTAAAATTTTAAAAAAATCGGTCTAACGGTGTCGCCCTGGGGGCAATTATAAAAGCATCATGATGATTACGTCCCATCATGGTGCTATGCTCTCGGGGAAAAAAGGCTCACCTTAACCTCGGTTGGCTGGACCCAAATTGGTGATTAACCAGAATCTTTCTGGTACCACGGGAACCAGTAAGTCCCTGGGACTAAGTCCTGGACTGGTTATTGGTTGAGGTCCCTTCGGGGTCCACGTGACAGTTTTGGTTGGTTACCTGAACTTCGAATTAGCAGAAAGAGGTGTAAATTTGTGCTGATATTCGTCTTCGGACTTATTTCGGACGGTTAAACATACACCTCTATGAGTGTTACTTAGTAACACACACTGTGCAATAGAAGATCGGAGTCCTGGCTGACGCTTGTGCTAGTGACAGACTTCGGTCAGCCGGATCTTCTCAGGCAGGTTTGACAGAACAGGGGATCTTGATAGCCCGAACTCTCGAGCAAGGTGCCTACTCTATTATCCAGAGTCATAATGGGTAGAAATTTGCTACCTGTGTGTTCCTTGCAAGTCAACTCGTGGTTTGACCACTGTCAGGTTATGTCACTCAGTGACGGTACTGACACAAATCTATGTCACGTATGTCCAACGGTGTGGCCAGCTATAAATTCATATAGAGTATTACTGTTTAAAATGTTGACAAGATAAAAGACTGCAATGCAAAATTTGATATAAAAACTAAACTTGAAAAAACTATAACAAAAAACGAAGGCTGAGATGAAAGCAAAATGTAAATAAAATCCTATATGGATAAAAATTAATATCATTAAAAAATCAAGTTTTCTAAGACTTTTATTACCTTTCGGACATGTAAATACGTAAATATACTTCTTATTAGATACCGTGGTAAAAGGCCGAATAAAACCCACTTGTTGTTGTTTTATGCAAAGTTAAGGAAATTACTTTAGCACAGTCACTTTCGGTAAAATCAAGTAAACGATCAAAAAAAATAATATCAATATTACAAAATTATCAATAAGAAAACACGGCTTTTACTATGTAAACTGATATACTCTTTTATACCCTTGACCATAGGTGGCAAGGTGATCTTATGTAAAATTATTTGAATATTAGTTAGGGCACTTTGCATTCTACGATTCTACTATGTTATATGATAAGTAAGTACACTCTAAAATATTGGTTTAATTTAGGATCATATTTTGTCTAAATTCTTGGAAAATGCTGTTAGTAACGATCCCTCACCGAATGTCCTCAGTTGCACAAATGATAATGGATCAACCGAATTCTGTCAGCATATTCAACACATCCAGAGAAATGATATTAGTACCCATCCTCCCAGCAACGATGAAATAATAGAGGCTATAACGTCGCTAAAAGATCGCAAGGTTGCAGGACCCGACAATATCCCTCCAGAATTGTTCAAAGCTGATAAATCTCTTTCGGCAAGCATAATTAAACCTCTTGTTGAACACTTTCAGCAAGATGAAACGCTTCCAAAATCCCTTAAGGAGGAACTTATTATCAATATACCAAAAAAGGGAAATCAGGCATCACTCTTTTAAATATGCTTGAAAAGATAATATCTCATATCTTGTTCAACCGTACCTCTGCAGCAATAGAGCCTGAGTTTAGAAAAGAACAGGCAGGATTCAGGCCAAATAGATCTTGTATTGATCATATCAACAGCCTTCGCATAATAACCGAACAGACGGCAGAATGGCAATCTAATCTGTATCTCGTTTTTATAGATTTCCAGCGAGCATTTGATTCTATCCATCACTCTGCCATATGAAAAACGATGCAGTGCAAAGGAGTGCCAGATATAACAATTAGACTCGTAAAATGTTTGTATATAGACTCCACTTGCTCCGTCCTACATAAAGGCTAAATTGGCGAATGCATTAAGGTTGGAACAGGTGTAAAGCAGGGGTGCGTGTTATCCCCTTTATTGTTTAACATCGCACTTGATGTTATAATGAGGCAAGCTGTGACTCCAACTCATGGCATTACTTTGGGTATGTCAGGTAGACTGTCAGACCTGGACTATGCTGTTGACTTCTTTTATTACAAATTTGATTTCATTATTTAGCCACGCATGACTTTTGTCCCTAAAAAGATTTATCTTCTGTGACATTTTTTCCACTTTTGAGCTAATAAATAAATAAAAATAAATTTATTTTTTGTGTTATGTGCTTTTTCATTTGATTCGAAATTGTATTTACCTCAGTTTTTTCAACTACATGTTTGAAAACAGCGTCAAAGTGTTCTTTTTTTGTGAATTTTTTTTGCCACATTTTAAACAAATCGTTTTTTTTTTCAACAGAGGTTACCTTAAAAAAAGAGGAATTATTTATAAATCGCAAAAAATCGCATTTTTAAACAAATTGCAAATTATTCATTGATTATTATTTCATCTATTTTCTAAATTTGGGAGGGGTAAAATTTGTTATTGCTTATAGAAAGTCAAAGTGTTAGAAACATTTTATCGTCGTTTATGTAGGCTAATGAATTTTCAGCAAGTATAGCGTAATAAATATAAAGCTCTTTAAATCAAACAGTTATAAACTTACTTGTCTCTTTGTTTTCCAATTTACACTAATGAATAATTACGAACTGAACTCGAGAAATACGCACTTAAAGTTGACCAAGACTATTGAACTCGCAAGCACATTTGTAGAAAAAATTGCATCTACTGACTTTAAAGCAAAATTGTGTAACGGTGCTTATTTTTAGCACAAAAAATATCACGGGTTTTAGATTTGGAGAGTTTTCAAATAAAAACAACAACAACAAAAGTAAAAAGTCACTTTGAATTTTATCAGTTTAGCACAGAAAAAGTGGTCATTTGACCTAATGTGCAATGGTCCAAGATGTGACTAAGTGGGGCAGGCGCAAACTATTAAGCTTCCATCACCGTGCTTTACCGTTTCTTTTACTTGATGCTTTTTAAAGTTTTATAAGGGCGTTACAGTATTCCTCGCCATCAGATTGTAAACGATAATTATAAGATTTATTTGACCACATGACCCGCTTCCAGTCTTGTACGCTTTAATTTTTGTGCTCTTTGCAAAATTGAGGACTTGCCATTACTTTTTTTTGAGAAGCTGCTTTTTTTTGCTTACAACTGAGGTGAAGCCAATTTTACAAAAAGGTTTTTAAACTTTTTATTCACTAATTGACTTTTTATTGACCTGTTTCGTGGAAATAATCTAAGTTTGTCATGATCTTGTTGTGTCTGACGTACTTATATTTCTTCTATTTCTTAATTAAAGCACTGTTCGATGGCAAATTTCTTATGCTTTTTTCTAAGAAAACTTGATTTCAACAGACGGACAGACAGATATGGCTAAATCGACTTCCCTATCTATAAGGATTCTGAATATCTATATATTTCTTGGGGTCGCAAATGAATATTGTAGAAATTACAAACGGAATGACAAACTTATATATCCTTTCCACATTAGGTGAAGGGTATAATAATATTTATGTGAGCTGCTTTGTATAACTGTATGTATGCGTAGGAGGTTTAAAAGATTATACAAATATTTGTCTATGTACATATATTTTGTATTGTACTTAATGTTACAACTTAAAGTATTTTGTAACAAACAGGGTGAGCAAGAATGAAAAACAGATTTAAGTAGCAAAGGATTAATAAAAAAATATGAAATTTCACACCTTTAACCAAAACACGATACAAACATGAGGTCATAACATTAAACCAAATACAACACAAGATTGAAATCAGTATCTGTTGTAAATATATACATGTGTTTATGTGTAAAAAGGCACACAATCGAAATAGGATAATAAAAGAAAAAAGGGGAAACAGATATAAAGACAGAAAGATTAAAAATTATAAAGACATGCAAAAAAATTATATTTAAATAAATAATAAAAGTATGGATAATACAAAATATAACAGAACACGATCTTGGGTTTTAAAAGTAAATAAGAGAAGAAATTATTACATGCAAATACTTGCACAAACTGGTGTGCTTGTATTAATACGTCGCAAATAAATCACCAAATGATCAACCACAGTATTTGCAGGATAAGCTAGGAATTTACACAAATGTTCAATATAATGACGTGCAACAAGCGACGCACACACAAGAACTTTACAAACGGACAAAGTCATACTTACGAACTCTGGGCAAAGGAATCGAAAATATCCGTGTGCACAAAAAATAAAATGAATGTAGAAAGAAACGGATATTAAATATTTTGGCAAAATTTTAGGGCTTATGATTTTTACTAATTGGTGGGTTAATATTAGAGTTTTTCTTTTCCCGGACTTTCTTATTTCCTGGAAAAGTGGAATTGATTTTTATATATCCCGCAAAACACCGGGACTCCCGCCCAATACAAAACGATACAATATATTATTTAATTTAAATTGGTTTATCAAAAAACAAAATAAAAATTCATGAGATCGATTATATACGTTTATAAATGTATTAAACGTTAAAAAATAAAGAATTTCAGTTCTTTTTTTATACCTGTCCGCCGGCAACTTTGTTTTGCCGCCATTTTGGTAAACATAAGTCTTGACAGTTCGTATTTTGCAGTCGTAAAGTAGAGACGTGGCAAATTTATTATGGGAAAAAATTCGTTAAACCAACGTGTTTTAATTGTTAAAACATTTTA